>CM076572.1:1422386736-1422618763 GCA_034641835.2 Pinus albicaulis | reverse complement strand
TTTATTAAAAGTCAACACAACCAAATAAACTCAGTGTAATATACTATAGTCGTTGATAAGCATTAAGACTAGGTATATGTTGAGCATATTCCCTCGAGAATCAATCTAGGCCCTCAATTAAAAAAACAAAATAAAATAATTCAAGAGATCCTCATCCAACTTATGTTGAAATAAGAAGCCTTTGGCAGTTAATTATAATTTATCATGTTCAACTACACTAATTAACCATAGTTAATTGGTTGGTTGATCAATAGTTAGGAAGATTGCGAGGTACTAAATTAATGGTAGTCTTTGGCAGTTAATTATAATTTATCATGTTCAACTACACTAATTAACCATAGTTAATTGGTTGGTTGATCAATAGTTAGGAAGATTGCGAGGTACTAAATTAATGGTTAGTGGTGAGGGAACGAGTTAATGAGTTAAGACTCATAAGATGATAATCTAATTTGTTTTCTTCATTTCAAAGTTATCATTTTTTTGAGAAATATAGTAAAGAGGTGTAATATCCCCTTTCTTGATTCCATCAAAGTGGATAGAATTTGTTGAAAATGCAACAAGATGATGGAGCTTAGTGAAATGAAGTCGCCTTCACTAAGTGGGCCCGCAGGCTATTTTTGGCGCAAAGTCTATTTTTAGACTATGTCTATTTTTAGACATATGGAGCATGGTCTAGGCGTTGCAGGATGCTATTCTTGGATGATTGGTCAAGTTGGTAAAAATAGATGGACCTCTATTTTTAGACATGTGGCAGATAGACTGTCGAGCTAAAAATAGAACAATCGAATATTATTTGCTCTTAATAATATTCAGACTAAAAACATTATCTTATTCTCTTGGAGCACTTTAGTTTGACCCACGGATGTGGGGCATGCAGCTGACATGAGGATTTATGCTATTCCCATGGGTATGGTGAGCTAATGCATGGTTGACTTCAGTTAGAGCTCAAGTGGCGGAGTTCGGTGGAGTTGATTGAGGAGCTGATGGAGTTGAGACTAGTTGAACTAGTTGTGATCAGTTTAACTGGCGATTACACTAGAGATGAGTTGGGTGAATTAATTATTAATTAATTCACTAATTATTAACTCATTATTCAACTAAAGAACTCATCAATTAACTACAGTGCATGGACAGTTCACAGCAGACTAGTGCAAGAGATAGGTGAAAGAGCCAGCAGTTGTACATAAGTTGTGCATGAGATTTGCACAATCAGTGGGATGATTATGCCAATGAGGATTGCGTTGTTGAAGCAAGAGGAATTCGAACTTGGTTCAGCCTATTGTTCCTTTGGATTGCGCAGTAGAGGCAGGCAGACAGTGGAGGAGTTTTGAACCCGTGATCGGTTCAAACTGAGCTAGTTTTGTGTGTAGCTTTTGGAGACAGTACTGAGTACTTGTGAGGAGTATTGTATTGTATAAAGTTACATGTTTCTCATCCATTATATGATACATATAGCTGGGGGTTTTCAGCTATTAGCTTTCCCCATACATGCTGCGTTCTATGTGTGTGATTTGATGTTCTTATGATCGCATACCGCTTGTTTATTTTCCGCATGTGTGATGATTAATTTGTAGAAGAGGTTATGTGTTGCATATGAATTTGAATTAGTGTGTGACCAGGATAATCTCAGTGGATAATTATTCATTATTCAGCAAATTTCTATAGAATTGACCCATGGTGTTAACCCATGGTATTTCTTGATGGTATTTTCCCATGGTATTGACCCATGGTATTTCTTGTTGGTATTGACCCGTCAAGCCTATAAAAGGGGAGAGAAGCTAGGCATTTGGGGCATTCTGGATTATCTATTTTATTATGTTTGGGTTGAGAACCTAGCCTGGCCAGTTCTATTATTGATCCCGGGACGAAAACCCTGCGGTGATGTTTATGTGGTGAATCCATCCAGGATTCACCAGTGGGCTTCAATTTCTTATATTTGCTGTGTTCTGTGTTTTTATCACAATTATTTTTAGTTGGAACACTAGATGTGTTGATTTATTTAAAATTTTGATCCTTGGGATATTACAGTGGTATCAAAGCTGTGCATCCTGCCAGCCTGAGGGTTTTATGTAGGGATCTTCGGTGGGATTTCTTCTCACCCTAAGCCTGCATCTTCCAGCTTCGATGGTATTTTCTATCATCCTAGTTGATTTCCTAATTTTTACGGTTATGAAGGCAAGCATTTGCTTTGTTGAGGCTACAGGAGAAAGGGCCATAAGGCCATTGTTGTTCAACATTCAAAACACAAAAGGCCAAACCAAGGCCTAGAGTTAAGTAGTGGTGGCACAAGTCGCATCATCATCAGCATTAATTGGATTAGTGTGTGATTCTCTCACTGAAAACAGATCCACGCCATTCATTTGGTATTGGGTCGAGGTGACGAGGTGGAGACCATGTTCAAGGTGAAAATTTATTAATTTTCTTGTAGAGATTATTAAATCAATCTTGGTCAGTTGCACCAGAGCCAAATCTGGTCATTGAGCAGTCGAAGAGAGGGTTGTGTGGCACATATCACCACATCCGCAGTGCAGTGGAGAAGATCGATTGATCGAGGTTCTAGACAAACCTTTCTGCAGCGCAGTTAGTACGGTTGGCCAACAACAACAAGCACACACCCTATGCAGCGCAGAGGATGGGTATCTGACGTAAGATTGGGCATGCAGATCGATGATTTCCCTTGCCTGCAGCATATCCACCGAGCTGGAATTGCTATTCCCTGTGATGAATGTGGTTGACCCATTAACACAGAGAAGCAACTGGTCAAACCAAGCGTCTATCTTCAACATTAAGGGCCAAAGGCAGTGGAAATTTGAAAAGGGCCAAATATTTGAAGGAAGACTATCAAATTGGGCAGCAAAACGCATTCTAGAAAGAGATCGAGTTTCCCAGGAAGGCTCGAGCCACTGAGATAAATTCCCGAAATATTCCGGTTGGAAGTCGGGTTCTCATTCTAAAGAGGACGAATGCAATCGGCATCAAAGATCTGCATGTGCTAAATAAGAGCGAATCCTTTTTTTGGATGGATGTAAAGACACCGAAAAATTCATATTGCAATTATGAGGTGCTAAGATTGCAGTCGGCATCAAAGAGCTGCAGAGGTGTCAGTTTTATGAATGGTTATTGTAAGGGCTGGCACTTATAGATGCAAGGGTTCTTGACTGGGACATCGAGTCCAAAGACAAAGGTGTTCTCATAGTGTGGAAACGACAAGAGAAATTCATAAAGTTTATGCAAGGCGAGTACCTTGGGGCAGGTGAAGGCTGAGAGGCATCCTCATTTTCTAAGACGGTTGAAGAATGTTATGACTGCACCCTGGTCGTAGGAAAGGGAAAATAAACGACCTCATTATTAACTGAAGCTGACGATTTGCAGCAGAAGGGTCGATGGTCAAAGGGACTAGAAATCTATCATTGGGACGAGGAACCTGGAAGTTGAGCACAGAAATAATCATCCCTGGAGGCTCATTCTAACAAAGGTAACTATTCCCAACGGATCACCGAGCATTAGATCGAGCTTTTGGTGTAGTGGAGGAAGACAGAGTCGCTGGAGACTGAGCCACGAAGCTGCTAACATCTCCCCAGCATGCCACGAGATCTTCTCTGAGCCGCTGAAGACATCAGCCGTAACCTACGGTTCCATGGTGGATAACTCAGTCCGTAAATTTTCTGAGCATCGAATTCGAACTCCAGGGAGTGAGAATCGATGGGGTTTTACTTGAACCAATAGCAAAAATATTGACGCTACATAGAATGAAATTGTGGTGTTGAATAGTGAAATTGACAGCGTTCAAGGAGGAGAAATAACATAGGCCAAACCATACGATGCAAGAGGGCTGATTTAAGGTGGTCGATTTTGAGGCCTTAGGGAAATTTCTTCTACACCAGCTATTGTTGCATTGTGTTATTATTTTCTTTGCTATTATTTGTAGGTGTTCAATTTCTTTATGGGGGCTAAAGATTTATCACTTATTTTCTTTCAAGCCTAGTATAGATTGATTTCTCAAAAGGGTGTAAATTAGTTTTATTGAAGAAAGTCAAAGAGAGAACCATTAATTCCAAACCACAATGTCATCATTTTATTTTTGGAAACGCCACAAGAATCAACATAATGATATATCAGTCAATTCTCTGGGCTAAAATACTTTTGTGGATCAAAGATGGCAACAACATACAAATCAGAAGCAAGAGCAGATCAACAGGCCTTTCTCTCGAAAGGTCCATGTTATCCTTCAGCAGTCAAAAGATATCCGGAAGGAAGATGTAACAAGCAAGTGTCTCTTCGAACTTGGATCCAAATTACTTGGTACAAAGTCAAAAGATGTTCTCCTACAGCTAGACACATTAAATATGGCTTTGAGCTTGATGGGAAGGGTCAAGTTGGGCTTTGAAGCCATCCATGCTTGCTTTGATACAAACTAGATTCTTGGAACATTCTTGTGAAAATGTTAGACTCACTGTCGCTTCTTGTCTCAGTAAAATCATAGCCTTAACAGCACCGCTTTTTCCCTACAATGATGACATCATGAGGAGGACTTTTCAGGTAATGGTAGAAGCACTCCAAGGGTTGGACAACACCACCGTTCTTACTTTTTTCCAGAAGCGCAAAATTCTGGAACGCATGGAGAAATTCAGATTTGGTATTCTTATGCTGGATCTAGAGTGTGATGATTTAATCCTTCAGATGCTCCAATACTTCTGCAATGGAATTACAACATCTCATCCAAACTACATCAAAACAGACATGCAAAAGATCATGTCTCTAATCTTAGGAGAAGATACAGCCATCTGTGAACAATTGAGATTCAAATTGTTGGCCATTTGGAGGAAGGAGATAATTGCATCACCTGCTACTTATGAACTAGCTGAGGGGTTGATCAAACAGAGCATCAAACTACTTAGAAAGAAGTTAACCAAGGAGGAACTAACAAAAATTTGTGGAGACAGCAAAAATTAACTAAGGAGGAAAGGCTTATGCTTTTTATGCAAGGGAGTTTGGGCACTTGACCATTCATGTCCAGATAATAAGGAGGCAAAAAGGATAGCAAAATTAGAGACTTCTTCAGATCATGGGGATTCATCCATAGATGGGTTCGTTGGTTTTCACGAGAGGGCCTATGAAGGATCTGAGCATTCAAATACAAATGGTGAACAACAACACCATGCTCTTCAGAGAAACTTGCAGGACAAGCTGATCAGTCAACTTGAAAAAGTACATGACGAAAGGAAAGATGCAATTCCTCCTGATGATATGGTAGTTGAATCTATAAATACAATGGAGGACATCCATAAAGAGTATGGGCAATCAGGTATAGACAACAGTCCACCAGTACATCCATGTTTGACAACCAGAAAGGATGGACAACTCATCCTCACATGTGAAGAGGTCCAGGATGAATACACTCAAGGAGAATCAAATGAGGAGAGGATCATGCATTTTGAGGAGAGGATCATGCATTTCAAGACAGATCTTATGTTTTTGAAGCAAAGAGTCTGGACAGTCCGAGACACTGTCTTACAGGAGAACAGAAAAATTGAGGAACTCATAGGGAAATGTGCCAAATCATCGACCATGCTATCTAGTATTGAGGAAAAACTCAAGTCCCTCACAAGGTCGCATGAGGAGTACAATTGGGAGTCCCATAGCAGCGCTCTACAAGAATACATAGATAAGGCTTGCAACACCAACAACCCACTTGTATACATTGGGAAGAGAAGGGAAGAGTTCTCCAACTGCATCAGGTTGGGTAACCAAGTAGAGAAGCATGAATTGAGCATCGAACAACATCAACATAGTAGATTTGCAGATATTCATCATGTTAGAGTCGGTCTTTGTATCTTTCCATCAGAGATCAAAATTTCTCTTTTTGCATTTCATTTTAGGTGTCTCACTCAGTTCACTCAGTTGCATTCCGCTAGGGGCATCGGTCATCTGACAGTAGGAGGCTTTTTACTCATACCCCTCATGTCTTATCCCTGCTGGTTTGTGTCTATTCATCAAAATCAATGTTAAAGTCATTTACAGTCCTGTTTAGTCTTTTGGTCAGAAAAGAGTCATTTCAGTCATTAGGTCTAGGATTTCTCAAATTTTGTCTTCAAAAGTGTCCAATAATGCCAGCAGGCCAGAGGGAGGTTCAAAATAAGTTTCTATTTCAAAATTTTCATCATCAATAATGCTTGAGAATGATTCTTCTTCAAAACTCTGTTTTGAAGAAAAAATCGTCAAATTTATTGTTTGTAATAAATATGTAATTTTTTAAAAGTTTTTCAGTCATGAAGTATTTAGGTGCAGCCCTGGTCATCCTTTGCCAAAATCCAATGCCAACCATCCCTGCAGAAATTGACAAAAGATTCATCATTCAGTCAAAAAAGTCAAAATGGAAACCAAAACAGAGTTTGCATTAAAATGTCAAAGTGCCAAAATTCTACAACTTTACAAAGTGGGTTATTGAAATTAAAAAATCAAAGTCATTGATCATATAAGATATTTGTGGAGTTGAATAATCCATTGGTATGCCGAGAGATCACATTGAAGTCGATTCAAATCATGGAAGAGTAAAACAGAGTATTGGAGGTCGAGCTGTGGGTAAATTAACAGTCGCGGCGCACTGGTTGGAGGGCGCGACGCATAGAAACGCTATTCACCATGTAGATTTTAACGTGTGCAGCGCATATACCAGGCGCGGTGCACTGGGTTTTGTGCGCGGCACACAGAGCCGATAGGCAAAACTTCATCACTGCTTTCAAATTTTCAAAACGACTCAGTCTCCTATGCACCGAGTAAGTTTATGAGACTTTGTCATTGCTATTTGCCAATGTTTGGTGTGGTTTGGAAGTGAAATATAGGAATTTGAATGTTGAAAGTGTAAACCCTCTTATTTGGTCAAAAATTCTCTTTAGGGTTTCAAATTGGTGTTTTGAAAACAAACAATTTTGATGCCAATTAAACTAACTCTATTCCCTACCTATGGTCCCTTTCCCATCACTGTAGTTTTATCATCATTCCTAATCCCCTGTTCCTCTACATCCCAAATCATTTATTTCTAAAGTCCTATTTTTCTATCCCTAAACCCTACCATTCCATATCACTATCACTCTCCCATATCATTTGAAAAAATACCCAAATCCCCAATTCCCCAACAATCAAATGACTGTTAACACATTTTAAATCTCACTTGACAAACTCCACAGTCCACTATACCCATTGTCCATATTTTTACCACAGTCCCTTCCTACTTGGCATATTTTGGAAATTAAAAAAAAGGCACCAATTTATCATTTTCAACAAACCAAACACACACCTTGCATGGATATTATGGAGACGGACACAAATTCGTCATATGAGCAAGACAATGACTCTACCACAGAACTACATGCACCAAGGAGGCCACGGAAAGGTGGCAAACATGTCAGAGAGGAGCCCACCTCACTCACCGAACTGCAAGCCTGCCCACTTGCCATATCATGTTTTCAACAACAGTCATGCTTTCAGTATTGTGAGATGATTGCTCAGATTCAGCATCATCAGGAGTTAGTTTGGTTGTTTGTTTTACATTTGCGTGATGGTCATGTTACTCTCGCTGGTGTAAATTTTACCTTGACTCCGGAAACCATTTCACAAGCTACTGGAATCCCGAATGTAGGTGAGGAGTGGAACAAGAGACAACAGGTGGACCGAGAGAATTATGAACCATACATCAGGCCTAGCTATTTGAGGCAGCTTAGCAGGGTATTCCCATTCCAGTTTCTGAAGGAATCCTATGCGCCATTGATGAGACTCATTATCAGATACTTCAGTTGTGAGGGCCGCTTCTCACGCCTATATGCATACCAAATCCGATTATTGATGCATTTCACGAGAGTGAGGATGATGAATATTCCATATTTCATGTGTGGAAACATTGAGAGGATGACTACTCTTGTGCAGAAGAAGACTTCTGAACAGCAACACAACAACATCTATCATTATGCACTCATCAAGATCATTATTGTACATAAGCTTGGTTTGTAGGGTATCACATGGGAAGACTTCATTTCCCGTGATTTCTTTGCAGTTCCTCCAGCAGTTGTCCATGAGGTAGGTGAGCCATCACATCAGTATGGACGTCAGGAGGCAGAGACTACTAGTGTGCCGGCATATGTTACTTATCAGAGAGGCAGGAGAGCCTTATTTGCAGCATCACGACGAGTACTATCTCCACCTGGGGTGGAAGGGGTCTCACTCCTGACACCAGCACAGGTACAGTCATAGGTACAGGACAAAGGCAAGAAGCCTATGCATGATGAAGGGCCTTCAGGAGGCCAAGACACTGATTTTATACTTATTGATGATGATTTGAGCTCACCTAGCTCAAAGCTGAAAGAAATTGTGCAGAAGTAGAAAGCAGAGATAGAGACCTTGACCGTCAAGTTGCAGAGGGCACAATGGGTGATCAATTACTTGGAGCAGTGGAATAAGCAATTGGAGGATCAGCATACAGTCATGGAGTTGCAGAAAATCCGTGAAGACCAGGAATTGGCCCGAAAAAGACAAGGTGACATGAGACCCTTTGAGCGGGAGATTTGGCTTACGAGGGTCAACATTCATCTTGAGAAGCCGTTGGAAAAATAAAATAAGGAAAAGGACATGCTCAGACACATGAAAAACCATTATTGGGCATGAACTCATGTTTGCAAAGCACGCATAAAAATTCTGAAGGCAAGACTAAGGAGGGCACTGAAACGTCGTAAAAGGGAGGATAGACTCCAAATCTTGGCCAAATATTCTTTGGCTGAGCATGGTACTTGATTATGGACCTTCAGCCCAAATTTCAAGGAATTTGGGAAAAAATTTGTCAATTTTGAAATTTATGGTCTCAAAACAGGTTTTTCCGCTCGACGCGTAGCGCCACTTGGTGCGCGCTTACAATTGGGAGATCTTCTGGAGGAAAAATTTTCATTTCTAGAGTTTTTATGAAAATTTATGCATGCTCATGGATTACCTAATGATTTCATCAATTTCTGGGTTGCCTAAGAGGTCAAAAACATCATAAAAACCACCTTTCTGCCACGTTTTTCACCCACAGGAAGCAGTGCTGGGAGATTGAAGTTTTGGAGGGGCAAATGACATCCAAATTTAGAAATTCCACTTGGGTTGGAAATTATACAGGCAAGGATTTCCAACAAGCTATCATGAGATCAATTTTGACTTTGGTAAGGGCCTCAAAATCAGCTCCAAAGTTGTGCTACGCATACAGATTTTGGGCACGGCGCATCGAGGAATTTGGCCTATTCTTCACTCCACAGCTCAGAAATTCGCCTAGTTTGAACCAGTTTGACTTTTTCATGTAAATCTTGATTTATATTGATGTAATTTGATAACTTGGATGTAATTTTGGCACATATTTACTTGTTTTAGTAGATTCATTCACTAAAAAGTGAAAATTAAATGAATGAATCAGTTTCCTAGCATATAGAGGCAAGTTGTTTCATTGCCTATTATTTAGTTCCTAGTTTAGATATGGTTGAAACAGCTTCTAGAATGATGATCTCGACCCCTAGAGGCAAGGGAATGGGTTTAGCTTGTCTATATCATATATTTTCTGAGTCATTTTCAGGGTTGGACACTTGGGATTGTAGAGCACTTCATTGTACATCTGATTTCTACATTTTTGGCAAAGGAAAGACCAAGGTTTGCAACACTTTTTGGGATCCTTGTGGCTCTGTGTTTTGATGGTGTTTCTTCTCTATGTAATTTGTAAGTTCAATGATATTTATGTGTGCCATTTCCCTTCTCTTTTGCTTCTGAAATTAAACAAATGAGTGATAAAGGTAGAATTCATTAGCTTGCTGTGCTTTGCCTTTTAGTTTGGTTAATTTTCTATGTTTTCTTCAGTTTGAAGAGGATCCTTGATACCCTCTTGCCCTCTTCAACTTCTCACCAGTCTAAACCATCCATCCTTTCAAATCAAATCATCAAAACCATTTCTTTCCTCGCCCCAATCAGAACTCTGCAAAACTGGCCTTCATCCCCGGACCCAAATTTGCCTTTCCCTTGATTCCAACAAAACTCCCAAAAAATCAAATCAAATCCTTGCACTTACATACCTAGCCTAAAATTAGTATTCATTTCAAGTCATCTCAAAGCCCCATTGATTATTTTTGTTTAGATTGACCCGGAGAGAGCCCTCTCCTGATCTGGTAGGGCTAGCTACCAGACTGAGCGTGGTTTGGTGTTACCCTGAACTCTACCTTTCTTCAGCCTGAGGTAGATTTAGGAAATAACATAGTGGCGACCATACTGGGGAACAAAATGGTTTTCTTGTTAGTGTTATTTGATTTATAATATACAGACGGAGCCTGAAGTTACACCAGGTAGCCTTCGAAACGCTCTTGCTATGCATCAGCGGAAGTAGATAAACGATGCTTCAGTCAATCTCCGGTCTAGCTTGTAACCGTAACATTTAACTTGTGAATTTTCCCCAGTAGATCAGATGATCTGGACTTTTGGGTGATAAGTCTAGAAATTGAATAGGCTGAAAAAGTTGGTTTTGTCCTTTTGACTCTTGAGAAAAATTCCACACTGGCTTCCAAAAGACATAATAGAGAAAATCCTGATCCCGATCTGCCTCTAGTGTACGAAAATCCCAATCTGATTGCAAGAATCCATCGGCGAGGAAGTCCTCTGATTCCCCTCTTTAAATCTCATTCATGTCCTGCTATTTTTGAATATATTGAAGATCTTGAATTTGATGAGCAGTTCGAGTTGTCTCTGTTTGAAACTAACTCTGAAAGTGATCTTGATTCTACTATCATAAATCCTGAGTTTATTAAATACCTTGAGATTGAACAAGCTAACAAATCTATTAATAGCTACATCTTGAATATTCATAATTCTATTGTGGCAACGAACATCCCTGAATTCATTGAATCTGCATCCAAAACTCTTAGGCCATACGAAATTGCATCTGGTTCACGGATTCCTACTGAACCTCCTTTTATCCCTACCATTCCCGTGCAACCTAATATTCCTGATCAGCATTCTTCAATAGTTTCACCTCCATCCCCACCCCATCCCACCTCATACATCATCAACTCCAAATACTCCTATTTTCCCAAATCCGGTTGTGAATCCACCAAGAGCGATGGCCGCTCGTTTTGCTCCTCTCGTGTTACCTCAGAACTTAGATGATATGCCTGCAGATTATCAAAGTAAGATCCCATTGTTTGATGGTAATCCTCAGAGTATTCCGGCACAACAGCATGTGGACAAAATGGCAGACTTTTTTGATCTCCATGAAATTGATGCAGAAAATGTAACTATGAGATTATTTGTGCAAAATTTTGGCCGTGAGGTAAGAAAATGGTTCAGAGCTTTGAGGCCTGGAAGTATTCCTACATTGGCTGAGCTTCAGAGATAATTTTTAGATCGGTGGGAAATAAAGAAATATCCTCTCTAGATTACTTCTGAGTATACCAATATCAAGCGCAATGCTGGTGAGTCCGTGCAAGACTATTGTATCAGATTCAATGCAATTTATAATGCAATTCCGAATGATTTAAGGCCATCTAGGAAGTCAGATTTGCTTAATTTTCCGAATGGTTTTGATCCAAAGATGGCTTATTCATTACGAGACAGAGATCTGCCCACTCTAGAGGATATGCAAAAAATTGTCGTGAGTGTTGAAGCTAATTTGAATGACAAGAGAGCTAAATTAAGAGCTGAAAAGAAAGTCTCAATAAAGGAAGAAGCTTATACATCAGATCAACTACTTCGCAAGGTGGAAAATATGTTCGAAAGGTTCACTCTTGATAAGCCTGAACCGCAGATCAGAAATCCCAATTTCCGTGGTCAGCAACAACCGCAATTCAGGATCAAACAACGTAAGCAGCGAGCGCAAGAACCAGCAGTCTAGCAGCAGGTAAAGACCCCTCTTCAACAGAATTTTGTTGGTCCTGAATCAAATAATGAAGAAGATGTAGTAGGGGAAGAGAATCAATTTTTTACTCCTGATGATTTGCCCATTTACATCACTGAAGATGAAGAGTATGCAGAAGGTTCAGCGGTACAAATAGATGAGGATTTTATCTTAGCCAATGACACAACTCTTGAGGAAGAATCAGAAGAGTATCAAAGAGGTTATATGAATGCTTTGTCCGCCCAGCAGAAGCAATATTCACTTAGAAACAGAGATGTGCCTATCAACCCAATTCAGAAGAGAAAGGAAGTTTCAGCACCAAAAAATGATTCACCTATTGCACAAAAGAAGGGAAAAGAGACAGTTGATCCTGCTGCCAGCAAGTCATCATCAGCAGAAAAATCAAATCAGCCAATTGTATCGAAGGAGAGGGCTGAAAAGAAATATATTCCAGACAAATAAGTAGAAAATACTTCAACTTTTAGTTTAGAAAATGAGATTTCTAAATTAAAGGTATCCATTCCCTTGACTGAATTAATGAGGAACAACAGTTATAAGGGTCAAGTCTCTAAAATTTTGAATTTTGATTCAATGTCTGATATGGTGAATGTGGAAGATGATCAGCCTGAATTTATATTTGGACCAGCTTTGGATGGTGAGTCTCCAGACAGTGATGTGCCTCCTTTTTATATTAGTTTAAGATTGCATGATTTTGTGTTGCATAATGCCATGTTTGATTCCGGTGCTTCGCATAATCTTATGCCGAAAGCTATCATGGAGAAGTTGGGTTTGCACATCACAAGGAAGTACCATGATCTTTATTCATTTGATTCCAGCAAAGTATGATGTATTGGGCTCATTAAAGACTTGGTTGTAAGTTTGGATCAGATTCCGACAAAGAATGTCTTGATGGACGTGGTTGTGGCAGACATTCCTCCGAGATTTGGTATGCTTCTTTCCAGATCTTGGGGAGAAAAATTGAAAGGTACATTGCAACTAGATTTCTCCTATGCAACTGTTAAGTCCCTATATTAATAGTGTAGCCCCTTATTATGTTAGTGTAGCCCCCCTTATTGTTATTATTGTACCCCTGTAACCACCATATTGTTATTATTGTGCCCTTAAATTATTATTGTTAGGTCGGCTAGGATTACATTGTGGCCCACTAGGATTACATTATGGCCCCATGGACTCCTATATATAGAAAGGAGGTTTTGTAATTTGTATCATCCAAGAATTGTTCATTCATGTAATGTATTGGAGGTTGGCCCCTCGAAGTGGCTTATTTCTAAGGCGTTGATATCTCTTTTCTTCTATTTTTGTTTCTGTTACACAACATTGGTATCGTAGCTTGGGATTCTAGGGAAGGGGTTTCATTACCCAAACAAAGTCATTGTAGCATTTTCATATAACTTTTTTCAGTTTCAGAAGCTAAAATTTTTAGGTGCCAAGCTGAAATCTGAGGAAGATTGTATGTTTCAGAGCTTGGTTCTACAATATTTTCGGAGATATCATCTCAGGGAAGTTAGGTATTTTTTCAAGCTTCCTAAAATTGTGTCATCGTGGAATTGTCGCTATAAATTTGTTTCTACGAAGGTTCAGAATCTGAAATTCATATGGTGCGAAGCTGAAATCCTGAGGTAATTCATCAAAAAATTTCAGATCTTGGTTCGCAATATTTTTGGAGATATGATCTGTGGAAGGTAGTGCTTTTTCAGGCTCCTGAATTTCATCTCAAAAAAGTGATCGTGGGAAACGTTCAATAACTCTCTCTCTGGATATTGGATTGGAGTGCCGTCAAAAGTGGTCGCAAGTACACGGCCTGTAGTTTCTTCACTATCAATTTCAGAGACAAAGGACAAAACAGTGACACGTGGCAAGTCGTACAAGTGCGCTCTACTGAACCAGTCCAGAATTAGGTCCTTGTGGGAGATTGGACACAACTTTGTCTTGGAGAATCAAAATCAGGTCATACCTGTGGCATTTGAAAGAAGCTTCAGAGGGCTACTACAGGGCTGAATTTTAGATATTGAATATTTTCAATTACAGAGATAATTCAATTGCAATATCAAGCTCCTTAAAAGCAAGAAAAAGGTGTGTATCCGGTTTTTAAAATTGCATAACGTTTGTTTGAAAAAGCAATTGAAGCGATTCCAAAGGAATATTTTAGAATTTTTATCAGTATTTGGGTTCTATAATGGCTCCAAAATATAATTTCATAGCCATTAAGCCCTCAAAAAGCTATACTATGACCCATGAAGAGGAAGTATTGCAGTATGAGATATCAAAATTATGGTACCAAGTGCAACAAGTTTCAATCTTACGAAGAGCAATTGAAGATGAAATAGATGGTTTAAAAGCAGAAATGGAGGCTAAGTTGAATGGTTTGAAGGATCAAATAATAGCAAATATGGATGATAAATTAATGGAAGATCACATCGAGCATCAACAACAAGTTCTCCAACTCTCAAAGGATAACCCAACTTTGGTGCAGAATCTAATGAAACAACAAAAAGATCAACATCACATCGAAAGAAGTTATGAAGCAGTCATAGAAACAAGAACTCGACAAGTACGATCAATTTCAGAGTATCTCAGCAAGTGGAAGAACTTTCTTGTAGAAGATTTCACATGGGAGGATGAGAATTTTATACAGAAGCATCAAGAAATAATCAAGTGTTGAGGGAAACACTTGTTTGAAGGAGAGGGGCATGTTAAGTCCCTATATTAATAGTGTAGCCCCTTATTATGTTAGTGTAGCCCCCCTTATTGTTATTATTGTACCCCTGTAACCCCCATATTGTTATTATTGTGCCCTTACATTATTATTGTTAGGTCGGCTAGGATTACATTGTGGCCCCACTATGATTATATTATGGCCCCATGGACTCCTATATATAGAAGGAGGTTTTTTTCATTTGTATAATCCAAGAATTGTTCATTTATGTAATGTATTGGAGGTTGCCCCCTCGAAGTGGCTTATTTCTAAGGCGTTCATATCTCTTTTCTTCTATTTTTGGAGCTGGTTACACAACAGCAACGATTCCCGTCTTTGGCCAAATGAGAAAGTTGTACCAGGAACAAAAAATGAAGTATATGATTACAAGCAAGGAGAAACCGGTTAATCACCCAATTAATTATGTACATACAGATTTAGAGTCTTTTGTT
This sequence comes from Pinus albicaulis, assembly GCA_034641835.2. Classification (NCBI taxonomy): domain Eukaryota; kingdom Viridiplantae; phylum Streptophyta; class Pinopsida; order Pinales; family Pinaceae; genus Pinus; species Pinus albicaulis. The sequence goes on along the minus strand of CM076572.1, from coordinate 1,422,603,702 downwards.
TTGTTTACCGATATTTTCAATGATGTAAATAGTCAGTTAGTTGACGTAGATGATACTCCGGAAACAACAGGAAATTTCAGAGAAGTTTTGAAGAGAGAAAGACAGGAAAACACCGCAAAGCAATCAGCTAAAGACAATGGACAGCAAGCAGAAAAAACAGAGCTAGTAGAATTTCAACACTTAGAAGATGATGAAGATGGTCTTTGGACCATGGATTTTGATGGTGCAGTGGGTAATGATGGTGCTGGAATCGACATTTGGGTACGCAGTCCTTTTTCTGCTCCGAACAAAGTGCCTAGTAACGTACGGGTATGTTCTTACAAATTAGCTTTTGATTGTTCGAACAATGAGGCTGAGTACGAAGCTTTGATTGCTGGCCTAAAAATTCTTAGAAAGCTGAACGCTAAGAGAATTGTAGTATATGGTGACTCCGAATTGGTGATAAAGCAAGTGAAGGGTGAATATCAAGCGAAGCATCCTCGAATGAGGGCTTACCGAAATGCAGTTTTAGATATCCTGAAGTTGTTTTCAGATTATACCTTAACGTGTGTGCCTCGTATCCAAAATGGCATTGCTGATGCACTTGCTAAGGCAGCAAGAAATTTGAAGATCCCAATGAACTCAAGTAACAAATTCGAAATCCATGTGAAGCATCGTCCGACTGTTCTAGATAATCAGAGATATTGGCAAGTTTTCCAAGATGATGAGGAGATTGATGATTTTCTGCAAAACAAAGGTAAGTTTAAAGATACCTCCATTGATGTAGAACATGATGATGGTGAAGCTGATGTACAAATCAATCAAATGGAAGTGTTGCAGCTCAAAGATAATATTATTCCTAAAGGCTTGATACCTTTAGAAGAACTCTTTGATCAAGATCATGTGGCTAGGAAGCCAACCTTGCGACCAACTGAAAAGGGAGTTGAAGAGGTGAATATTGGAACAACTGAAAATCCAAACATGGTGAGGTTATCCAAAGCATTGCCATAGGAGGTAAAAGCCAAATATATCAGTTTGTTTTCATCTTTTGCTGATGTGTTTTCATGGGACTATTCAGACTTGAAGACGTATGATACAAACATAATTCAACACACTATTCCAATCAAGCCCAATCAGAAGCCTTTCATACAGAAGCTAAGAAGAATCAATCCGAAGCTGTTGCCATCAATTGAGAAGGAGGTAAACAGGTTGCACAAAGCAGGAATCATTGTTCCTATCAGATTTTCTGATTGGATTTCCAATTTGGTGCCCGTGCGAAAAAAGACAGGTGAGATTCGTTTGTGCATTGATTTTAGGAATCTCAATAAAGTTTCACTGAAAGATAATTATCCGTTGCCGAAAATGGATCATATCCTTCAACGAGTAGTTGGAGCATATCGTATGTCACTACTCGATGGATATTCTGGATATAACCAAATTTTGGTCCATGAGGACGATAGAGACAAAACCGCGTTCACCACACCGTGGGGAATGCTCCATTATGCTAAGATGCCTTTCGGTTTGAAGAACGTTGGTGCCACATTTCAGCGAGAAATGGATATGGCTTTCGCAAATGAGAAGGATGTATTTTTGGTTGTGTATCTTGATGATTTGACAGTCTTTTCCAATTTTGATGAAGAGCATATGTATCATTTGAAAATTGTCTTTCAGAAGTGCAGAAAATATGGTGTGTCGCTTAATCCGAAAAAGAGCTTGTTTGCCATGGATGAGGGCAAACTACTTGGCCATATTATCTCAAAAGATGGCATCCGTATCGATCCCGCACGTGTAGAAGCGATTCAGCAAATTGACCCTCCCCGGAACAAGAAGGAAATACAATCTTTTAGTGGTAAGATGAATTTTTTACGCCGCTTTGTGCCTAATCTTGCTGAACACCTAAGAGAGATTACAAAAATGCTTAAGAAGGAAAGCCAAGTGAAGTGGACTGAAGAGGCTGTAAAATCTTTCAATTTAGCAAAGTTGGCTCTTTCTTCAGCCCCGGTGTTGATCAGCCTGGATTACACTCAGGATTTTATATTGTTTTCATTTGCTTCTGAGCACACTATGGCAGCTGTATTAATGCAAAAAAGAGATGAACATGAAAAACCAATTGCTTTCTTTAGTCGGACTATGAGAGACTCAGCCTTGAAATATAACATCATTGAAAATCAAGCTCTTGCACTTGTGAAAGCATTGAAATATTTTCGGGTATATATTCTGCATTCTCATATTTTGGACTATGTTCCTAACGCTGCTGTCAAGGATGTTTTAGTACAAACAGATCCGGAAGGAAGACGTGGAAAGTGGATTGCAGCGTTGTTGGAGTATGATGTGGAGATAAAGCCGACAAAACTTATCAAAGGTCAAGGGCTAGCCAAGTTAATGGCTGAATCGAATTTGCATGCTTTAGACATAAATCTGATCGCTGCTATGTCCGATGAGGATGAGGAAAATTCATCAGTTCAGGTATCAGAAATATTTGTGCTTTCTCCTTGGTATTCAGATATTGTGTATGTGCTGCAAAATTTATCACCACCGCCTGGTATGGCTAGAAATAAGAGTAGAAATCTGAAATTGAGGGCTGCAAAATTTTGTATTTTGAATTCTGCACTTTATTGGAAAGATCCTGGTGGTGTTTTGTTGAATTGTTTGGTGGAAGAAGAAGCGAAGTAGGTAATGGAGGATTTCCATAAAGGAGATTGCGGGGGTCACCTTTTTTGGAAAACAACAACCAATAAGATTTTGAGAGGCGGATATTATTGGCTGACACTATTTTCTGATGTGTATAAGACTGTCAAAAGCTGTCATGAATGTCAGATTTTTGAAGGGAGACGGAAATTGCAGCCTTTGCCACTTAAGCCTATTGAGGTAAGTGCCCCTTTTCAGCAGTGGGGTTTGGATTTCATTGGTGAGATTCATCCTCCTTCTTCAGCTCAGCACAAGTGGATCCTCACGGTGACAGATTATTTCACAAAATGGATCGAAGCAATTCCCACCAGGCAAGCTACAGATGTGATAATAATTTCATTCCTTGAGAATAACATTTTGTTTCGCTTTGGTTTCCCGAATAAGATAATTACTGATAATGCAGCAGCTTTCAAGTCAAAAAGAATGATTGAATTTTGTGAAAAATATCATATCATTTTGGGAGATTCGACCGCCTACCATCCGCAAGGCAATGGATTGGTGGAGTCTTCCAACAAATCTTTGGTCAACATCATTAAAAAGTTGTTGGAAATAAATAAGAAAGGTTGGCATAAGAAGTGAGTCAATGCACTTTGGGAAGATCGAGTGAGTCAGAAGAAATCCATTGGGATGTCCCCCTTTGAGTTGGTATATGGATTTGACACAGCGTTTCCTACCTCTCTCGTTGTTCCGGTGGTCAAACTTCTTCGGGAAGCCGACAGTGAAGAAGATCAAATGCAGAGAAGAATAAGCCAAATGATTCATTTACAACAAACGAGAGAAGAAGTTTTTCAAAACACAATTAAGTTGCAGGAGAGAATTAAGAAAATTTATGACAGAAAGGCGAAAGTGGATAAGTTTCAGTTGGAAGAAGTGGTGCTGAAATGGGATGCAAGGAATGAGGAAAAGGGTAAGCACGGTAAGTTCGAGAATCTTTGGAAAGGACCCTTTAAGATTGCTGCGTATCATGGTAAGAATTCCTTTCTTCTGAAGGAGATGAACGGGGAAGATTGTCCAGGAGGGTCGGTCAATGGTCAGCTGCTCAAGCGGTATCATTTCTGAGATTTTCTGCAGTTTACATTGTCATTTTACATACCATTTTATTTCAGTTTCATCGCAAGTGTGTGCTGATGTTTTTTCTTTAGTTTGGGGCCCGAAGTGAAGGCTATAATTCTGAAGAATGATTTCAGCTTTGGTTTGAGATTGTCAAGTCTTGTTTTTTCAGTCATTTTGGTTGCAGAATTGAGTCGGTTTGTGTCAAGTTTCAGTCAATAAAATGAGTCAAAAGTCTTATGTCAATTTGTTAAAGTCACTGATTCCATAGCCCAATGGATGAAGGCATTGTCTATCTCTCCCAGAGATATGTAGTTCTTGGCACCTCCCAGGAGCTACCATCCCCATTGGAGCCAATGTTAGAGTCGGTCTTTGTATCTTTCCGTCAGAGATCAAAATTTCTCTTTTTGCATTTCATTTTAGGTGTCTCACTCAGTTCACTCAGTTTCATTCTGCTAGGGGCATTGGTCATCTAACGGTAGGAGGCTTTTTACTCATACCCCTCATGTCTTGTCCCTGTTGGTTCGTGTCTATTCATAAAAATCAATTTTAAAGTCATTTACAGTCCTGTTTAGTATTTTGGTCAGAAAAGAGTCATTTCAGTCATTAGGTCTAGGATTTCTCAAATTTTGTCTTCAAAAGTGTCCAATAATGCCAGTAGGCCAGAGGGAGGTTCAAAATAGGTTTATATTTCAAAATTTTCATCATCAATAATGCTTGAGAATGATTCTTCTTCAAAACTCTGTTTTGAAGAAGAAATCTTCAAATTTATTGTTTGTAATAAATACGTAATTTTTTAAAAGTTTTTCAGTCATGAAGTATTCAGGCGTAGCCCTGGTCATCCTTTGCTGAAATCCAATGCCAACCATCCCTGAAGAAATTGACAAAAGATTCATCATTCAGTCAAAAAAGTCAAAATGGAAACCAAAACAGAGTTTGCATTAAAATGTCAAAGTGCCAAAATTCTACAACTTTACAAAGTGGGTTATTTGAAATTAAAAAATCAAAGTCATTGATCATATAAGATATTTGTGGAGTTGAATAATCCATTGGTATGCCGAGAGATCACATTAAAGTCGATTCAAATCGTGGAAGAGTAAAACAGAGTATTGGAGGTCGAGCTGTGGGTAAATTAACAGTCGCGGTGCACTGGTTGGAGGGCGCGACGCATATAGCAGTCGCGGCGCATAGAGCTGCTATTCACCGTGTAGATTTGAACGTGTGCGGCGCATATACCAGGCGCGGCGCACTGGGTTTTGTGCGCGGCACACAGAGCCGACAGGAAAAACTTCATCACTGCTTTCAAATTTTCAAAACGACTCAGTCTCTTATGCACCGAGTAAGTTTATGAGACTTTGTCATTGCTATTTGCTAATGTTTGGTGTGGTTTGGAAGTGAAATATAGGAATTTGAATGTTGAAAGTGTAAACCCTCTTATTTGGTCAAAACTACTCTTTAGGGTTTCAAATTGGTGTTTTGAAAACAAACAATTTTGATGCCAATTAAACTAACTCTATTCCCTACCTATGGTCCCTTTCCCATCACTGTAGTTTTATCATCATTCCTAATCCCCTATTCCTCTACATCCCAAATCATTTATTTCTAAATTCCTATTTTGCTATCCCTAAACCCTACCATTCCATATCACTATCACTCTCCCATATCATTTGCAAAAATACCCAAATCCCCAATTCCCCAACAGTCAAGTGACTGTTAACACATTTTAAATCTCACTTGACAAACTCCACAGTCCACTATACCCACTGTCCATATTTTTACCACAGTCCCTTCCTACTTGGCATATTTTGGCAATTGAAACAAAGGCACCAATTTATCATTTTCAACAAACCAAACACACACCTTGCATGGATATTATGGAGACGGACACAGAGTCATCATATGAGCAAGACAGTGACTCTACCATAGAACTACATGCACCAAGGAGGCCACGGAAAGGTGGCAAACATGTCAAAGAAGAGCCCACCTCACTCACCGAATTGCAAGCCTGCCCACTTGCCATATCATGTTTTCAGCAGCAGTCATGCTTTCAGTATTGTGAGATGATTGCTCAGATTCAGCATCATCAAGAGTTATTTTGGTTGTTTGTTTTACATTTGCGTGATGGTCATGTTACTCTCGCTGGTGTAAATTTCACCTTGACTCCAGAAACCATTTCACAAGCTACTGGAATCCCGAATGTAGGTGAGGAGTGGAACAAGAGACAACGGGTGGACCGAGAGCATTATGAACCATACATCAGGCCCAGCTATTTGAGGCAGCTCAGCAGGGTATTCCCATTCTAGTTTCTGAAGGAATCCTATGCGCCATTGATGAGACTCATTATTAGATACTTCAGTTTTGAGGGCTGCTTCTCACACTTATATGCATACCACATCCGATTATTGATGCATTTCACGAGAGTGAGGATGATGAATATTCCATATTTCATGTGCAGAAACATTAAGAGGATGACTACTCTTGTGCAGAAGAAGACTCCTAAACAGCAACACAACATCATCTATCATTATGCGCTCATCAAGATCATTGTTGTACATCAGCTTGGTTTGCAGGGTATCACATGGGAAAACTTCATTTCTCGTGATTTATTTGCAGTTCCTCCAGCAGTTGTCCATGAGGTAGGTGAGCCATCACATTAGTATGGAGGTCAGGAGGCAGAGACTACTAGTGTGCCGGCATATGTTACTTATCAGAGAGGCACGAGAGCCTTATTTGCAGCATCACGACGAGTACTATCTCCACCTGGGGTGGAAGGGTTCTCGTTGCCATCATCATTAGCAGCTCAACGAGTACTATCTCCACCTGGGGTGGAAGGGGTCTCACTCCTGACACCATCACAGGTACAGTCACAGGTACAGGACAAAGGCAAGAAGCCTATGCAGGATGAAGGGCCTTCAGGAGGCCAAGACACTGATTTTATACTTATTGATGATGATTTGAGCTCACCTAGCTCAAAGCTGAAAGAAATTGTGCAGGAGCAGAAAGCAGAGATAGAGACCTTGACCGTCAAGTTGCAGAGGGCACAATGGGTGATCAACTACTTGGATCAGTGGAATAAACAATTGGAGGATCAGCATACAGTCATGGAGTTGCAGAAAATCCGTGAAGACCGGGAATTGGCCCGAAAAAGACAAGGTGACATGAGACCCTTTGAGCGGGAGATTTGGCTTACGAGGGTCAACATTCATCTTGAGAAGCTGTTGGAAAAAGAAAATAAGGAAAAGGACATGCTCAGACACATGAAAAACCATTATTGGGCACGAACTCATGTTCGCAAAGCACGCATGAAAATTCTGAAGGCAAGACTAAGGAGGGCACTGAAACGTCATAAAAGGGAGGATAGACTTTGAATCTTGGCCGAAGCTTCTTTGGCTGAGCATGGTACTTGATTATGGACCTTCAGCCCAAATTTCAAGGAATTTGGGAAAAATTTTGTCAATTTTGAAATTTTTGGTCTCAAAACAAGTTTTTCCGCCCGACACGTAGCGCCACTTGGCGCACGCTTACAATTGGGAGATCTTCTGGAGGAAAAAATTGCATTTCTGGAGTTTTTATGAAAATATATGCATGCTCATGGATTACCTAAGGATTTCATCAAGTTCTGGGTTGCCTAAGAGGTCAAAAACATCATAAAAACCACCTTTCTGCCACTTTTTGCACCCACAGGAAGCAGTTCTGGGAGATTGAAGTTTTGGAGGGGAAAATGACATCCAAATTGCGAAATTCCACTTGGGTTGGAATTTAGACAGGCAGGGCTTTCCAACGAGCTATCATGAGCTCAATTTGGACTTCGGGAAGGGCCTCAAAATCAGCTCCAAATTTGTGCTACGCATACAGATTTTGGGTGCCGCGCATAGAGGAATTTGGCCTATTTTTCACTCCACAGCTCAGAAATTCGCCTAGTTTGAACCAGTTTGACTTTTTCATGTAACTCTTGATTTATCTTGATGTAATTTGATAACTTGGATGTAATTTTGGCACATATTTACTTGTTTTAATAGATTCATTCACTAAAAAGTGAAAATTAAATGAATGAATCAGTTTCCTAGCATATAGAGGCAAGTTGTTTCATTGCCTATTATTCAGTTCCTAGTTTAGATATGGTTGAAACAGCTCCTAGAATGATGAGCTCGACCCCTAGAGGCAAGGGAATGAGTTTAACTTGTCTATATCATGTATTTTCTTAGTCATTTTCAGGGTTGGACACTTGGGATTGTAGAGCACTTCATTGTACATCTGATTTCTGCATTTTTGGCAAAGGAAAGACCAGGGTTTGCAGCGCTTTTTGGGATCCTTGTGGCTCTGTGTTTTGATGGTGTTTCTTCTCTATGTAATTTGTAAGTTCATTGATATTTATGTGTGCCATTTCCCTTCTCTTTTGCTTCTGAAATTAAACAAATGAGTGATAAAGGTAGAATTCATTAGCTTGCTGTGCTCTGCCTTTTAGTTTGGTTAATTTTATATGTTTTCTTCAGTTTGAAGAGGATCCTTGATACCCTCTTGCCCTCTTCAGCTTCTCACCAGTCTAAAACATCCATCCTTTCAAATCAAAGCATCAAAACTATTGCTTTCCTCGCCCCAATCAGAACTCTGTGAAACTGGCCTTCATCCCCAGACCCAAATTTGCCTTTCCCTTGATTCCAACAAAACTCCCAAAAAATCAAATCAAATCCTTGCACTTACATACCTAGCCTAAAATTAGTATTCATTTCAAGTCATCTCAAAGCCCCATTGATTATTTTTGTTGAGATTGACCCGGAGAGAGCCCTCTCCTGATCTGGTAGGGCTAGCTACCAGACTGAGCATGGTTTGATGTTACCCTGAACTTTGCCTTCCTTCAACCTGAGGTAGATTTAGGCAATAACACATCCCTCCCCAAGTATGGATTGGCGAGAGATTATGAGTTGGTATTCTATCGATAGGTTGATTCTTTGGAGGATACTCACAACCGAGGGCATATTGCAGCTTGGGCCCTTTGGTGCGGACAACGAGGGTTGAAATGGTACCATAACCCACAGGTCCCAGGATTTAGGTGGCATTGGGATCCAGGAGAATCCATTGTGGAAATGATTGGCCAAAGGATTGTTTGGGATCCAGGTAAATCTATTCCGAGAAGGATTGGTCAAAGGATTGTTTGGGATCCAGGTATTGAAGGATCCATTCAAGACCATTCAAAATGGAGGGCACATCAGATTGTATGGTATCCTGGTATCAATGTACAAATGCTTCTGTTGTGGATAGAAGTGGATCGCTTGAGGACAAGCAATCTTTGGGCGAGAGGATTTGTAATATCCCCTTTCTTGATTCCGTCAAAGTGGATAGAATTGACCCATGGTGTTAACCCATGGTATTTCTTGATGGTGTTTTCCCATGGTATTGACCCATGGTATTTCTTGTTGGTATTGACCCGTCAAGCCTATAAAAGGGGAGAGAAGCTAGGCATTTTGGGTATTCTGGATTATCTATTTTATTATGTTTGGGTTGAGAACCTGGCCTGGCCAGTTCTATTATTGATCCCAGGACAAAAACCCCGCGGTGATGTTTATGTGGTGAATCCATCCAGGATTCACAAGTGGGCTTCAATTTCTTATATTTTTTGTGTTCTGTGTTTTTATCACAATTATTTTTAGTTGGAACACTAGATGTGTTGATTTATTTAAAATTTTGATCCTTGGGATATTACAAGAGGTTCACGGGATGTTTTTAACTAGTCTTCATAGAAAAATAATTCAAATCTTAACAACCAAGTGGCCCCATTCCTACCTAAATCTCTTTTGAGTACAACTATAGAGATCAAATAATGAGATACTCTAGGTAAGCATTCTAAAATGTCATTATGCCTTGGAGGTTTGATTGACTTGATAATCGACATTCTAGGAAGTTGCTTAAAAAATGTTTTTTCTAAGCACCCGAAGGCTTCTTAAAGTAGTGAGGATGGGTGAAGGTAACACATCTAACAATATTTTCCATTGGTTTGATATTTTTTTACCTCCCTATTCACTCAATGGACATCTTCTAAATTTTGTAGGCAAGTTTGTTTATGCACTTGGGTAGCAATAGGGTGGCCCTTCAAGAGAAAAGAGAGGTTTAAACATGTCATGGCACAAAGTAGCCAACTTGACAACCTATCTAAGAAGATTTCAATATCACAAAAGCCTCCAAAAAATATTGTAAACCAGCTCTCTTGTATTATATACAAGTTTATTGATCACCCCGAGAATGAAGACAAAAATAATTTCCATAATTAAGAGGACTGTGAGAGGAAAACAAAAAATACCAAGAGAAATTAGAACTTTGTTTCAAGTATATCAAGGTCTTTTCAAGAAGGTTGTCCATTATTTATGAAGGATGTCATAGACTTCGTGCCAAAGATTTTTTTTTTAATCTTCATATAGAAGGTAGCCCTATAAGGAAATGGGAGAGTAGACATTATTACACACACAAAGTTGTATTGAGTGTTTTTCTTAAATTAATGTAATAGTACACATTTAAATACAATAATGTCATCTCAAGATAGGCACACTACCTTTATCACACAATCAACCTGTTGAGAAAATATCTCAACCTCACACGAAAATAGGAGCTAACTAGTTGAAGAGAATCTCTCCAATCCAACTAGATCTAACAACCTCTAAAGACTTGGAAACAGACTCTTTCCATAAAGACAAACTCTACCTAGTTATAACCAATAATCACAACAACCACAAATATGATTAAGATAAAGTCTTTATGTAGGAGTTACATATTCCAACACTCCCTCTTAATGACTACTTGTCCTAATCTTTGAAGGTAAGCTCAAATATGACTTGAAGAACCTTCTAATTAGCAAAGTTCATAACTAGTAGATCCTAGCACTTTCACATTATACCTCAATCATGCAAATATTACTAAATTATTAAAGTTGTATAAAGAAACAACCATCCACTGAAATGCATAGGTAATCAATCGGTGCAACCATCGATATAATAGAATGTCCTTTGTGTGCATGTTTCATTCAACTTCTTGAGGAACTCCTCCTAAGCATATAAACAATTTCGTCAACCATTTTTAACAGCTGACTAATGCAACTATACCTCCCAAAGTCTATGATCAACATGGTCAAATCTAAAGTATCTATTAGAAAGATATGAATATACAAAAACACATAGAAAATAGATATATATGACTTTGTAAGTCATACAATGTATGTCATTTACATGATGTAAGTACAAACAATTAAAATACTCCATGTCATAAAGACACCAAGTACAAACTTAAAAACTTTTCAAATAACAATACATTGGATCACACCATCATATCATAAATTTGCAATATATACCATATATGACTCACATTACCATATGATCCTTTCACTTTTTATTTAAAACAAAATTCACAAAATTTTACTTTATTCTTCGACCATTATTAATTCTTTACAATATTGCCACAATAACTATTACTACCTTCCCTTGAACCAAACTTCAAAAAAAAAATCCTTCTGCATGGAAAGAAACTCCAACTGATTTTCTTTTATCATGAGCGTCCTCTTCGTAATACTCCAACTGATTTTCTTTTATCATGAGCGTCCTCTTCGTAATCGATTTGCATGTGTATCCTTTTTTTTTCCATTGATTTCTCATGAACAGGTACGTTGCCCCGAACTGACGTTGGTGTCTTTATCTCCCATTTAATATACACAATACATTGATGGATGAAATAATTATTCACACAGTTGACAAACCAATTCGCTCACAAAACAATCTACTCTCTTGACATTAATCTATTCATATTATATTACTCTTTCAGTTTTCATTTAAAAACAAATAACTTTAATACTATATAAAAGAAATTAATTTAATGTAATATTATATATTAAAAATATATTATTTCAAGAATAAAATATATTATTTTAACTTAATATTAAACTAAGAATTTATTAATACATTCAATTAAATATAATAATATTTTAATAATTTGGAAACATATTTATTGTGTTAATTGAGTATGATCTCGGTGTTAGTATGACCAAGATATGTAAGTATGTCATATTCTCAAAAAAATAAAATTTTTTACTAATGTTGGCCAAAACATTAACTTGAATCCTAAATTATATATAACCTTTTAATCTTATTAATGGACTAAGATTAATTATTAAAATATAACTATGTATTATTATATATAATTTGAATAGATACTAAATTATCTGAGGTGTTTAATAGTTCCTTTATCGTACACGTGAATTTGAATGGATCATAAATTTACCTTTAACAAAAAAAATTACCACATTAATTTCCTAAATTAGGTAAAATATTAAACTTCATTACTCAGATTTACTAAAGACAATACCATCTCTTAAATCAAAGGAAAAAGGTTAATTCAACACAAAGAATTGAAAATCCTGCCCCGAAATCTTTTAATTTTTTTTTAATTAAATATTTGTAAAATTAATCTTTAAAGAGAAAAACCATATCCTATGGATATATTAAAATCTTTAAAGACACAACTATTTCCATATAAAAGTTCTAATATTTGAAAATATTAATTTGATGTAGTTTTAGTATAAATTTTGTTATCTTGCCATAAAAAACATTATTAAATTTAATAGCTTTGGATTAATTAAATTTAATATGATATTCAATTTTCTATATTATAATCTCTCTCTCTCTCTCTCTCTCTCTCTCTCTCTCTATATATATATATATATATATATATATATATATATATATGAAGGGAAGAACAAAGACATAAAGTGATAGAGGTGGAGACTCTAGAGGGAGTGACAAGGGAGAGATGGAGATAAAATGTGTGTGTGTGTGTGTGTGAGAGAGAGATGGAGGGGGGAGAGAGGGGGAGAGAGGTACAAGGTTGGAGAGAAGAGAGATAGAGGGAGGTAGGAGAGAAAATGAGAGAGGGGAAGGACTAGAGACATGACTTCAGAGAGAGGGAGGGACAAAAAGATGGAGTTGGAGGGGGAGTGAGAGAGTGAAGAAGAAAGACACAAAGAGAGAAAAGTGGAGAGAGAGAGAGAGGGAGTGACAAAGGACATATGTAGAGAGAGTGTGTATGTTTTGGGGTGAGATAGAAAGACAAATAAGGAGAGATGGAAGGAAGGGGGAAGGAAGGGGGAAGAGAAGGAGAGAGGGATGGAGATAGTGCTAGAGTTGGAGGGTGAAGAGAGAGAGAAGGCAGGGAAAGAGGTAGGTGAGAGAGAAAGGGAGAGAGAGGAAGGAAGAGAGAGAGAATGTGAGAGAGAAGGCAAGATGGAGTTAGAGGAAAAGAGAGAGGGAGGTAAGAAAAAATACATAGAGAGAGAGAGTGAGTGATAAGGGAGATAGAGAGAGAGAGTGTGATAAGGGAGAGAGGAGAGCAGGATGAAAGAGAAAGAGAGAGTGAAGAGAGAGGGAGAGGAAGTGTGAGGGAGAGATATATATATGGAGAAAAAGTCTATATGTTTTGGGGGTGATATAGAGAGACAAAGTGGAGGCAGAGGGAGATAGAGATATAAATGGGATGTAAAGAGAGGGAAGAAGAGAGAGATAGAGAGAGGGAGGGACAGATATATAGATATGGTGTGTGTGTGTGTGCATTTGTTTGGGTGGGTGAGATAGAGAGACAAAGAAGGAGAGATGGAGGAAGATATAGATATAAATGGAGGGGGTAAGGGAAGAATATTTCTTGTACTGCATGCATTGATTTCAGTGTAGACGATGGTTTATAATCCTATTTGATTTCTTGTACTAGATGCATTGATTTCAGTGTAGATGTTGATTTCTAATTATATTTGATTACTTGCACTGGATGCATTGATTTTTGTTTAGATGTTTATTTATAATCCTATTTGATTGCTTGCTCTAGGTTCATTGATTTCAGTGTAGATGGTGATTTCTAATCTTATTTGATTTCTTGCACTAGATGCATTGATTTTAGTGAGGACGTTGATTTCTAATCTCATTTGATTGTTTGCACTAGATGCATTGATTTCAGTGTAGATGTTGGTTTCTAATCTTATTTGATTTCTTGCATTATATGCATTGATTTTAGTGTAGATGTTGTTTTATAATGCTACTTGATTTCTTGCATTAGATGGATTAGATGTTGTTAATTTTGAGACTATAAATTATTAAAAAATATTTTTCAAGATTAGATGGATGGGAGAGAGAGGGAAGAATATTTCTTGTACTAGATGCATTGATTTAAATGTAGATGATGATTTCTAATCATATTTGATTAGTTGCACTAGATGCATTGATTTGAGTGTACATGTTGGTTTCTAATTATATTTCATTGTTTGCACTATATGCATTGAATTCACTGTAGATGTGTATTTCTAATCCTATTTGATTGTTTGCCCTAGATGCATGTATTTGAGTGCAGATATGAATTTCTAATCCTATTTGATTGATTACACTAGATGCATTGATTTCAGTGTAGATGTTGATTTATAATCTCATTTTATTTCTTGCATTAGATGCATTGATTTCAGTGTAGATGTTGTTTTCTAATCCCATTTGATTGTTTGCATTATATGTTGTTAATCTTGAGGCTGTAGATTATTAAAAAAAAAAAATCAAGATATATTTAGCAATAAGTAGAAGGGCACTTTTAAGAAAAAATGAGCTTTCAAAAGTTGTGACACCTAGAATTAAAATGAAAAGTATATGCAGAACCAATCCTCATGCAAAGTGAAAATTAATCCTTGACAATATTGTCTCCCTTCTTCATCACCAACTAATTACTAATAGAAAATTACATATATTCAAAATATAATCAAAATTATATATATTCAAAATTGGAGCAATTGCATACAACAATGTATTCAACATATTTATAAGAGGAAAATGCATATTTATAAACATCAAAACAAAGAAAAATATTTTTGAAGGAGATGTGATAATTATTTGGAGAAAAAAACAATGGAAGGATTTTATAAATATGCCTTCTTATTAAAAAATATAAAAAATATATTATTTAGTTACTTTGCAAAATAAACTATAGTAAAAAAAATTCATCAAAAAATTCTTGAAGAAAACAATTTATTTCAAACATAAACAAAGAAACAAATTATTTCAATACTAATATTGACCAAGTAAATTATTAAAACTACTCTTCAAGATATATTTTCTAATATTTTGAGGAACATTATTTACAATTAATTCGTTGTCAAAATTTGTGATACCTAAAATTAATTGAAATATATGTGCAATATCGATCCTCCTGCAAATTCAAATACATAAACCCACAATCCACTCAAAGCATCCAAACAAAAAAGTACAAATCATTCAAGGAAAGAAACACATACCAAAATAAAGAAGAGAATGATATGGTCATGCTAAGCAAAGAAAACATAATGTGAATTTTGAATTTTATCTCAAACATATACATAATAATGATAATCTAAAATTGTGACATTGTTTCTCTCAAGTGGAACCAACTTAGATCCAACACTAGATCTATCATGAGCCCAGAGCGATCAAATCCCTCGAGGTGCAAGCCTTTCCTCAACTTCTACACACCAAAAAGAAGGTTTGCACCTAGAGAGATTTGATCCCTCTAAGAGCATGATAGATCTGGTGTTAGATGGATCTAAGCTGGTATAAAGATAATTATTATTATTATTATGATTTTATTTTTTGAGATTTTTTTTCAATTAGAAGCATGATAGATCTGGTATTAAATGGATCTAAGCTGGTATAAAAATAATAATAATAATAATAATTATTAAATTATGATTTTATTTTTTGAGATTGCTTTCGATTAATTACATATTCATTTTTCTTGGTCTATTTCAAATAAACTATTGGAATTTATATGAATCACAATGAGTATGTGATTAATCCAGAAAATAATTTAAAAAAATCAAAATGAATCACAAAACCTAAAATCTAAAATAATTATGATTAATAATCATAATAATCATAAACATGATTATATAAAATAAAAAAAAGACATATTTCAACAAAACCCAAGTTGAAAAAGCTTATCATAAATCAATAAATTATTAAATAAAAGGATTTAATAAATTTAAGCTGTTTAATTATAAAAAACCATGTCATAATTTTTATTTTGAATTATTTTTATCTATTTATTAAAAATAATATATTATTATTATTTATCCTTTTCTATATAATTTGCTATGTAGATTTAGAATATTTATGATTATGTTGATATATTTTGTTATAAAGAACTTTTTACTATATAGTTTATTTATTTGATATTTTAACAACACATTTTTCAATAGATTTTATCAAAATTTAGTAGTGA
Source organism: Pinus albicaulis (assembly GCA_034641835.2). NCBI lineage: Eukaryota > Viridiplantae > Streptophyta > Pinopsida > Pinales > Pinaceae > Pinus > Pinus albicaulis. The sequence continues at coordinate 1,422,587,727 of CM076572.1, read as the reverse complement.
TTTGTTGAAATTATAAATTTAAAGTGTGTAATCTACATAACCTAAGTTTCACTTGATTTTTTAGAGGATTAATTCATTTATGCATTTAAAACTACATTTTAAATAACAAAAATTAGGATGTCAAAAATGGTACACCTAATAAATTTACATTTTGATGATGATGATGATAAAATTGATAAACCTTAAAAAGATAAGAGATTAGAATAAATTATTTAACATTTAATTTCTATGCTAAAAAAATATTAACATAAGCATTCTAAAATCACAATTGTTGTATTGACTCAAAAAAATTGAAGTCTAAAAAATATATTGAAATTTAGATGAAATGTGAATATAAGTTAGGAAACCTAACACGATTTTTTTTTTTATCTTAAACCCTCTTACTATAACAAAGGTGATAAAATTTTTCATCCCTTGGCATTTGGGAACTTGGAAAAGTCCAATTTTAGTATGAAACACATGAGAATTTGTTCTTATTTTAGTAATGTTTATTTTCTCTTTTTCCTAGTCAATACTTATAGATATTTATTGTTTTTCAAATTTAAATTAATCGCCTCATAACATCTTGGTGTTGTGGTTCTCTATTATACCAAATTAAATTGCAGGCATTAGTAAAATCCAAACCATTACCAATACATTTTTTAGTGGTCCCAGGGTGAATCCGAGAGTGGCGGTTAGTCCAAGTGATTGATTCCCAATGAGCTAAGTGTGAAATTCCAACACCCTCCCTCAAACACAATCCGGGGAATCAAACCTGGCCCAAGGCTCGGATACCATGTTGAGGTTTTCCATTACACAAAATCCCACAAACGATAGTAAACTTCCAAACCATTATCATTACCTTTTTTGAGTAGTCCCAAGGTGGATCCCAGAGTGGCGGTTAATCCATGTGATCGATTCCCAACGAGGCGAGTGTGAAAATCCAACACGCTCTCAACTCAGCATACTTAGCTAATGGGGAAATTAAGCGTTGGAAAAGAAAAACTCCAACGGCTCCCTCAAGCGAAACATATGGAGTAACCAGAGAAAAAAGAGAGAAAGATGCCAGTGCTCAAATTATCATAGAGATGAAATTATAGATCCCATAACGATCCACTGAATGGCAAGAACATAAGCCTGCTCCAATCAACAAAGTACGAAATGTAGAAGTACCAAAATTATGAATATGAGAGTAGTGAAACCTCAATGAGGTCGGTCAATCTCTGAAGTAGGATTGTTGCAGAGGCACAATCATGGCAAACACTGTCAACTTCTCCCAAAAAAAACTTCAGAGAAACAAGTTGTCGATAAAGAACCAAGACAAAGGCGTCAAACATAAGCAACACTATTAACCAAGAAACAACCAATGAGGCCTGTAAGTATGGCAAGCGTCGTACAACAACACTCATGAAGTTGTTTGAACACCGTCACCATCATGTTGATAAAAGAAAATATATTTGTCACCATTGAACTCCCCCCCCTAAAACTCAACTGCGGAAGGAGAAAGAATCAACAATCTTCGTTGTCAGCAAATTCCCCCCTGAAGCACAACTTAGGGAATAGTGGAAATCAACAACAAACAACTAATGCAACACAATGATATGACTTCTTCCAGCATTGGTTCAATTTACGCCATGATCATTCATTGATCCTAATGGTTGGCATTGGTCCTATTGGGGTCCTGTGATTTGGCTGATTGGCAAACCAAATGACAAGGCAACATTCAAACCAAGATTTACAGCTCTAGGATCTAGCCCTCCTAGTCTCAGAGAGGGATCTCTCAATATGTTTGTAAGGATATAGCTTGATGCTTTTAAAAGGTTGATTTTAGGCTAGTTATGAAGTGCAAATTTGTTTGTTTGGGTTTGGTTGGTTGGACATAAATGATCTAGGAAACATAGATAGAAAGGGGAAATATCAAAGCCATTGGGCAAAGGAGTCAAGAAGAAGTTATAACAAGCTCAATCAATGGATATGGGATATCAAAGGGCAAATTTAACTTGGCCAGTGGATCTTGGGTTTGGTGGATGAAATGAAATGGACATTAAGGATTGAGAAGGAGAAGTAGAAATAAGGGCAGTTAAGAATCCTTAATTATATGTACTTCTCAACAAAGGGACTTAAAACATTATCTGAACATAAAGAGGCATTCCATAGACAGGGTTAACCATAAATTTTAGAAATCACACTTCAGAAAATAACAATTTCAAGACAAACTTTTTCAAATGAAATCTAGGATTTGAGGAATGCTCTATTTCTCCAAAGATTTCACCTTCAAGGAATTTAGAAAACATAAAATATTCACAAATAACTGTATCATTGAAGAGGGAATGCCTAAATATCTCTGATTACAATTATAAAGACCTTCAAAACAATTATCTTAGAAAGAACAAAGGGTATGATTAAAACAGACCTCTTTGGTAGACTGTAAACAATGGTACTTTAAAGGGAGACTTCAGAAACAGTTTTCAAGTGGCAGCAAGTAAGCAGGGAAAACCATAAATCATTCTTGAGACCAACTGTTTGAAATATTTCTGAAATAAACAAGCATAAGGGTTCAAGAGAGCAATTAAGAATTCTCTAGAATGCCTCAGCAGATAAAAACATAAAGACAGTGAAGAGCAAACAGGTCTAAGGTGCTTCTAGGAGACATTTATTAGCCTAAACTTTTTACTCTACTGTAAGTATAGAATGACGGAACAAAATGGAAAACAGGAAATAACAATTAACAGATTAGAATACATCACCAACAGCCATGCTCAGGGATCCAATGATAGAGCCTTCTCATTAACAAAACATGTCAAAACATCATCAATCTTCCAATACTTCAATTTCTTCTTTAATCTTCAGCCAAACTATGTACAAATTCAAAGAGTTCGAATGCCAGCAACCAACCCCTAACAAAGAGCTCCTCATAGAGTATTTATAGAAGAATGAGGAAGTGGAACTCTTTTTAGGGTTCAAAATTTTATTAATTACAGAGTAAATGCATTCCTAGCCTTGAAAACTACACAAGGCCTAAGGTATGAATGAGTTGCACTACTTCTCTGTTTAATAACTCTGTCTTTACTTCCAAAGGATAAAGTAGATGAAAAGAGTGGGCTTTTAGGATTTCCCATTTCTTAAAATAACTGTTCTGACAATCAAAAGATGTTCTGTCAGTGTGATAACTGTCAAAGTGTCTTTGTAGGTGAAAAGCAGGCTACAGGTGGCTTCAGATATTTTGATGAATTAAATTTTCTGTCCTGATGTGCTCAGGGCTCCCTACCTTGTTGATCTGTCCTTACCGACTGATTTAACTTTGATTACTTGTCTTTACGCTGCTTTATCCATTTAACTGTGGATTAAGGTCTTTTATCTTCAATTTTCGCGCTTTAACCCTTTTTAATCTTTAATCTTTAATCTTTGATACTCTTCACTGTTTCATTCTATACAGGTACTTTTCTTCGCGCTGGAGGGTCTTCACATAGTCAATAATCATGATTTATCGACTTAAACTTGGAAATTCATCCCTCTATCCCTTTCTGCATTTGATCAGGCCACAGAGGATTGTCATCCTCGGCCTGTGTCACCTTTTAGTGACTGTGGGATGGCTTTTAATATTTTAGTCGCTATGAAACCTGCACAGAACCACAAACCAGTTATAAAAAACCTGCGTTACTTGGTTAACTGCTTCAGAGGGCTTTGGCGGAGGCGGAGGAGCGTGCAGAGGCAGTGGATGCAGCGGAAAAGGGCCTCATGGCGAAAATACTAGAAAACCAAGGTTCAAAACTGAGTTTGGCACGAAAAGATGCAATGGCGGTTTGGTGGAAAACCGGAGGCCGTTTTCACATGGGGCCGGGGCGGTAAGTGGTTTTACCCCGGGCGAACGCGATAGGGCTTAGGTGTTGACACCTGTCCCTCTAAAACCACCCATTCCACATTCAAATTGCATGTCGAGGAGGTTTCGTGAGTTGGGTGTGAAGAAGAACGAGGACCATCGGATCTGTGGGATCAACGGTCGGGATCTTTTCGGCGGAATGATTTGGTAGAGGATGATTGATAGGAAGGAGGGCGAAGCGAAGGAGTGCAGACCATCCGATTCGGGGGAGAAAAATCGACGGCTAAGGGTGAGCGCGATGGTTTGTGGGGACCAGCGGGAAACGTTAGCAATTTTGTCGTGTAGCGGAGGTGCCATTGGCGGAGTTAAAAGGAGAGGATTGATGGTAGTTGTCAGATATGAGAGATCAACGGTGGAGATTAATTGCGGGAGGACTGGGGGGTACAGAGGGACCTCGTCGGCGGGTTGCCTCCACAGTGAATGGGAAACGGGGAAAGATGATGGCCATTGGATCAGGAGAAAATCTATGGTGGAGATCGAGGGTGTGGGGGGACTGGGGAGTATGGGCCACCTTGGTCGGGTGCCCCCGCAGTGAACCTGTGCTATAGATCTAGGTTGATTAGACGGTGGAGATTTCAACGGCGAAGGATGGACATCGGTGGAGAAAAGGGTTTGGGAACGAGGAAATGGGAAGTTGCGAAATGTGATGGCCGATGGGGGGAGGCGAAGTGCGATGGTCGTCTAATCTGGGATAGATCAACGGTTAGGAATCCATTAGCGGGGAAGAACCATCGGGGAAAAGGAGACGGGAAGTAATGAAAATGCGATGGCCGATTGAGCGCGGACCGTCCGATCGGGTGTGATCAACGACGGAGATTAAGTAGGGGAATCAACCATCGGCGAGAATAGAAACGAGAAGCGGAACCGGGGAAAGAGCGATTTGCGATCCGCTGATGGGCTTGGCGCTCGGCCACAGGGCGTAGTCTTGCAGCGGAGAAAGGGTTAGGGCTAAAGCCAAAGGCGTTTAAGGCCCATATGTAAAAAGGTTCGGAAAATAGGCCAAAATGGGTTTTTAAGGCCTGAAAAAGGGTTCCGATAAGGGGGAAAAAGAGGTTCAAGACCAGAAAAAGACGATTTATAAGGTCTTAAGGGGTTTTGAAGAAAATAAAGGGTAAAATGAGGAAAATGGTTGACATGAAGGGAATATTTTGAAATGGAGAAATGATGGAAAATGAGTCAGAAAACAGTCCTTCTTTGAGACAGTAGGGCTTCTTTGAGAATTTTGAGTGAAGAGATCAAAGAGGTGGATTTTGAAGGATAAGGGTCATGGCAAGACTTCAAGAACTCACATATTTGCTAAAATTTGTTTCTTGAAGGCTAAAAAGATATGTTTTAGCCATCTTCAAATATGTCAAAATTATGGATGGCTAACAGTGGCTCCACTTGGGGAGGACAACTGTCTTTTAGGTGTCCAGAACCTCAGTTTATCAATCTCTGGCTTTTAGCAGACCAGTGCCTCATCCATTGGGCACAATCTCTTTGTTTTCTTGCTAAAGTTTTGTGCATTTTGATAATTCTTCCAATGACCTACATCATGAAATTTCTTTAAACCACATCTCTACCTACCCCAAAACTACTTGTCCTAACATTTTTTCTTCTCTTGAGTGCACTTGGACTGGCATCTCTTTTACATATTATTTTTGAAAATAGAAAGATAAAACTATCTAATGCTACCCTTATTTCTTCCAAGAGTCCAGATTAAACAATTGGACTCTAAAGCTTCTCTACCTAATCTACTATCCGTCAAGATTAAGCTGTTTGACAGATCTGCATTCTCTACATTCTAAAACAGAAATTTAAACACATACAAACCAGGATTAAACAGTCTGATTTGTTGTAGTGTCTATGGCATAAGAAACCAGCTGCACATAGACTTTTATTTGTAGAAAATTAAAACAAAACTGTGAAGGCTTAAGATCTGAGAATAGTAAACATCCTTGCCTTCTTTTTGAGCTCTGATTTTGATCCTTTTGAGCTGTCCTCTTCTTCTTTTCCTGGTTCAAGTTTTTAGCATATTAGAACCAGCCTTTCTTTCTTTCTTTGGCTCAAGTTTTTATCATGTTAGAGCCATCTTTTCTTTTGATTCTCGGTTCAGATTTTGAGCATGTTTGAACCATTTTTTTTCTATCCTAATCTATTCTACTGATAAGCCAAGATTAAAAAATTTGGCAAATCTTCTTCACTAACCTATCAACAGTAAATTGAAATCTATCTAGTCATGATTAGGTTGTATGACTAAATAGCAGTGTTTTCTTTTAGTAGTGGCATTTAAGCTTGCACACTTTCAGATTCTTCTTTTATTTTTTTAGTATGGGGCTATACCTTTCTTCTTTTAATCTGCCCTCTTTTTCTTTTCTATTGTTTTTTTATTTTTTCAATTTTTCTTTCAAAGCAAAAACAAAAAACTAACTAAATGCTCACAGGCTGAGCTTATTTGATTTCCTATCTAACCTAATCTAACCTGGAAAATTTACATATTTAGCTGATGAACTCCCTTTTCCAATATAGCCAATCAAGTAAATGGTTCCATGATTGGTCTTTGCTCATCTCCTTGAGCATGCTGGACAAACATGGCCACTCCCATTTCCCTTGTTTTTTAGTAGCAGTGCTAAAAAGTCTTCTTGCTTTTGGTAATACACTACTCCTAACAACCTTTATCCCTTCTTCAAATATCTTCAAGAAATGAACATAGGGATCTTGAAACAATGCCTGGTTATGAATATTTGGAAGATAGGTTTCGACCAGGCTTACTTTTTTCTCCACTGGATCAAGCTTAAGATTCTTTTGAGAAAGAACTTCTTCCTCATCTTCATTATCATCTGAACTGGAGGACTCATCATATATTGCAGTGTTGTCCTCTCGTAGTCTTGGTATGCTCTGATTCAGTGGACTGTACTCTGTGAAGAGATCATCATATTCTTGAGCAAGGGTATCTTTTATTACCTCAACCCTTTTAGGAGAAGGCTCCTTATCTTCAGCTTGCTCAAGAAATTCCTCTTTCTTCTCAACCTCATCATCACAACCTATAGATTGTTGACTCCCAATTATGTGAAAGCTATTTCTGATGGATTGGATTGGTTGATTGTTGCTTTCAAATTGATGATAGTGAATTTCATGACAACAATCAATTGTTGGTTGCCCTGCATGATTAGTTTTTGCTTGAAGCTCATCATCATCATCAGAGTGATCAAAAATTGGAAAATCATTAGTATAAACAATCTCACCAATCAAGCATATTGGGTTGTCAGTTTGTTTTTATTTAACCTGATCTACAAGTTTATTTTCTGGTTCAAGACAACAAGGTTCAGTAGGTAGATGAGCAGAAGTGTTTTGTTCAAATGAAGTTTTGAGGGCTAACTGTTTATTTAATATTTGATCAATTTCTTCTTCTGTCAAAAGAGGAGGAATTTTTATTTTTCTTTGGACAGAAGTACAACAGTCCTCTTTCTCTTGTGTTGACTGATTTTGAGGCTGGATATCTTCTTGAGCCTCTCCTAGGGGATCTTTACTTGTGCTTGCAGGGAAACTTAGAGGATTTTCTTTTATTTCCTGATCTTTCTCGCTCTCAAACAACTCTTCTTGATCTTTGTGATGGTCAGTTTGAGGTTCATGAATTGTTTTTATTACATTTTCAGGATTCCACTCTCCTTTTAAAAACTGAAATGAGTTATAACATAGAGGGAGAGTCCCTATATGTGTTGATTTTTCTTCTATCTCAAGTTCTTTGTTTCCTAGGAGGCTTATTGTTTCCTCAAAGCACTGCTCACTTTTTGCATTTTCATTTGGGTCGTAAAGTTCTCTTAACAGCGCAATACAAGATAAAGGTATGCTGTCAGGACTTTCTTGACAACCTTCTTCATTGTTTTCTCTGTAATCTTGCTCATCATACATATTTTGTTTGTTGTTTATGTCTTGTAGTGGTTGAGTTTGTTTTTGATTAGGAGAAAGCATGGGTTGCTCTGGATAATCAACATCTATATTAGCCTCATGCATATCCAATATTTTATCAAGTATGTACATTATTTTTCCAAATAGGTCCAATAATGTGTTTAGTTTAGCTTCTCTGTCTATACTTGATTCCATGTTTGTTAATTATAAAGAGGTCACTGCATCTTTTCAACCAGTTCAGAGTCTTCTTCCAGTGGAATCATTAGGTCCTTTGGGATTGTGGAGTCGCCAGGTGAAAATTTTTTAATTTTGTTGTCCACCGTCAGCATGATTGGGATTTCTCAATGCATTCCCAGGGGAGTTTACAAGGACTGGTAAAGTAATAGGCCTACTGGAGGCCAGTCGAGTTGCCAGGTGGCAATTTTTAGCTTTTTGAAAGTAAAATGTTTATGGTCCACCACCAATGTTTATTATGAAACCAATTTGAATGTTTTTGGGTTTTCTGAGTTTTTTGGTTATTGAAGGACTTAGTGAGTCTACAAGAGTTTGCTAGGCTATTATATACTCAGAAGTCCCACCGTGATCGCCAAAATTTTGGTGGCGATGAGGTGGCAGATTCACTGGATGTTCTTTGATTTACTGAGGGTCTAATGAGTTTTTAAGAGGTATTCATGTGACTACATACTCAGAAGTCCCACTGTGATCGCCAAAATGTTGGTGGCGATGAGGTGGCAGATTCACTGGATGTTCTTTGATTTACTGAGGGTCTAATGAGTTTTTAAGAGGTATTCATGTGACTATATACTCAAAAGTCCCACCGTGATCGCCAAAATGTTGGGGTCCTGTGATTTTGCTGATTGGAAAACCAAATGACAAGGCAACATTCAAACCAAGCTTTAGAGCTCTAGGATCTAGCCCTACTAGTCTCAGAGAGGGATCTCTCAATATGTTTGTAAGGATATAGCTTGATGCTTTTAAGAGGTTGATTTTAGGCTAGTTATGAAGTGCAAATTTTTTTGTTTGGGTTTGGTTGGTTGGACATGAATGATCTAGGAAACATAGATAGAAAGGGGAAATATCAAAGCCATTGGGCAAAGGAGTCAAGAAGAAGTTATAACAAGCTCAATCAATGGATATGGGATATCAAAGGGCAAATCTAACTTGGCCAGTGGATCTTGGGTTTGGTGAATGAAATGAAATGGACATTAAGGATTTAGAAGGAGAAGTAGAACTAAGGGCAGTTAAGAATCCTTAATTATATGTAATTCTCAACAAAAAGACTTAAAACATTATCTGAACATAAAGAGGCATTCCATAGACAGGGCTAACTATAAATTCTAGAAATCACACTTTAGCAAATAACAATTTCAAGACAAACTTTTTCAAATGAAATCTATGAGTCGAGGAACGCTCTATTTCATCCAAAGATTTCACCTTCAAGGAATTTAGAAAACATAAAAGATTCACAAATAATTGTATCATTGAAGAGGGAACGCCTAAACATCTTTGATTACAATTATAAATACCTTCAAAATAATTATCTCAGCAAGAACAAAGGGTATGATCAAAACAGACCTCTTTGGTAGACTGTAAACAATGGTACTTTAAAGGGAGACTTCGGAAACAATTTTCAAGTGGTAGCAAGTAAGCAGGGAAAACCATAAAATCATTCTTGAGACCAACTGTTTGAACTATTTCTAAAATAAACAAGCATAAGGGTTCAAGAGAGCAATTAAGAATTCTCTAGAATGCCTCAGCAGATGAAAACATAAAGACAGTGAAGAGCAAACAGGTCTAAGGTGCTTCTAGGAGACATTTCTTAGCCTAAACTTTTTACTCTACTGTAAGTATAGAATGATGGAACAAAATGGAAAATAGGAAATAAAAATTAACAGATTAGAATACATCACTAACATCCATGCTCAGGGATCCAATGATAGAGCCTTCTAATTAACAAAACATGTCAAAACATCATCAATCTTCCAATGCTTCAATTTCTTCTTTAATATTCAGCCAGACTATGTACAACCTCAAAGAGTTCGAATGCCAGCAACCAACCCCTAACAAAGAGCTCCTCATAGAGTATTTATAGAAGAATGAGGAGGTGGAACTCTTTTTAGGATTCAAAATGTTATTAATTATAGAGTAAATGCATTCCTAGCCTTGAAAACTATGCAAGGCCTAAGGTAGGAATGAGTTGCACTACTTCTCTGCTTAATAACTCTGTCTTTACTTCCTCAGGATAAAGTAGATGAAAAGAGTGGGTTTTCAGGCTTTCCCATGTCTTAAAATAACTGTTCTGAAAGTCAAAAGATGTTTTGTCAGTGTGATAACTGTCAAAGTGTCTTTGTAGGTGAAAAGCAAGCTACAGGTGGCTTCAGATATTTTGATGAATTAACTGTTCTGTCCTGATGTGCTCGGGGCTCCCTGCCTTGTTGATCTGTCCTTGCCGACTGATTTAACTTTGATTACTTGTCTTTACGCTGCTTTATCCATTTAACTATGGATTAAGGTCTTTGATCTTCAATCTTCATGCTTTAACCCTTTTTAATCTTTAATCTTTGATACTCTTCATTGTTTTATTCTGTACAGGTACTTTTATTCGCACTGGAGGGTCTTCACACAGTCAATAATCATGATTTATCGACTTAAACTTGGAAATTCATCCCTCTGTTCCTTTCTGCATTTGATCAGGTCACAAAGGATCGTCATCCTCGGCCCGTGTCACCTTTTAGTGACTATGGGACGACTTTTAATATTTTAGCTGCTATGAAACCTGCACAGAACCACAAACGAGTTATAAAAAACTTGCGTTACTTGGTTAACTGCTTCAGAGGGCTTTGGTAGAGGCGGAGGAGCGTGCTGAGGCAGTGGATGCAACGGAAAAGGGCCTCATGGTGAAAAAAACATGAAAACCAGGGTTCAAAACTGATTTTGGCGCGAAAATATGCAATGGAGGTTTGGTGGAAACCAAAGGCAGTTTTCGCACGGGGCCGGGGCTCTAAGTGGTTTTACCCCGGGTGAATGCGATAGGGCTCGGGTTTTGACACCTGTCCCTCTAAAACCACCCATTTCACGTTCAAATTGCACGACGGGGAGATTTCGTGAGTTGGGTGCGAAGAAGAACGAGGACCGTCGGATCTGTGGGATCAACGGTCAGGATCTTTTCGGCAGAATGATTTGGTAGAGGATGATCAGCAGGAAGGAGGGCGAAGTGAAGGAGCATGGACCATCCGATCCGGGGGAGCCAAATCGACAGCTGACGGTGAGCGCGATGGTTGGTGGGCACCAGCGGGCAACGTCAGCAATTTTGTCATGTAGCAGAGGTGCCATTGGCGGAGTTAAAAGGAGAGGATTGATGGTAGCTGTTAGATCTGAGAGATCAATGGTGGAGATTAACTATGGGGGGACTAGGGGGTATGGAGGGATTGCGTTGGCAGGGTGCCTCCGCAGTGAATGGGAAACGAGGAAAGATGCTGGCTGTTGGATCAGGAGAAAATCTACGGTGGAGATCGAGGGTGCAGGGGGACTGGGGAGTACGGGCCACCTTGGTCGGGGCCCCCGTAGTGAACCTGCGCCGTAGATCTAGGTTGATTGAACGGTGGATATTTCATCGACGGAGGATGGACATCGGCGGAGAAAAGGGTTTGGGAACGAGGAAATGGGAAGTTGCGAAATGTGATGGCCAATGGGGGGAGGCAAAGTGCGATGGTCGTCCGATCTGGGAGAGATCGATGGTTAGGAATCCATCGGCGGGGAAGAACCATCAGGGAAAAGGAGACGGGAAGTAACGAAAATGCGATGGTCGATTGAGCTCGGACCGTCTGATTGGGTGCAATCAACGGTGGAGATTAAGTCGGGGAATTGGCCATCGACGAGAATAGAAATGAAAAGCGGAACCGGGGAAAGAGCGATTTGTGATCTGCCGATGGGCTTGGCGCTCGGTCGCAGGGCGTGGTCTTGTGGCGGAGAAAGGGTTAGGGCTAAAGCCAAAGGCATTTAAGGCCCATATGTAAAAAGGGTCGGAAAATAGGCCAAAGTGGGTTTTTAAGGCCTAAAAAAGGGTTCCGATAAGGGGGAAAAAGAGGTTCAAGACCAGAAAAAGATGATTTATAAGGTCTTAAGGGGTTTTGAAGAAAATAAAGGGTAAAATGAGGAAAATGGTTGACATGAAGGGAATATTTTGAAATGGAGAAATGATGGAAAATGAATCTGAAAACAATCCTTCTTTGAGACAGCAGGGCTTCTTTGAGGATTTTGAGTGAAGAGAACAAATAGGTGGATTTTGAAGGTTAAGGGGCATGGCAAGACTTCAAGAACTCACAAATTTGCTAAAATTTGTTTCTTGAAGGCTAAAAAGATCTGTTTTAGCCATCTTCGAATATGTCAAAATTATGGATGGCTAACAGGTTCACAATTCATTTTCTCACGTCTCTTCCATAACGATATGAATGCATGACTAGTAATTGACCAAGAATGTTGATGTTTGGGTAATTTCTTCTAATGAGGATGTGCAGATAGTTAATTTTTCATTTTTTAAGACTCAAAGTTGGGTGCCACAACATTTTCATCCGGAATGACATTAGCATCCATGTCATCAATATGTTTATCACAATTAACATGAGCATTTTCTTCAAGCACCTCACAGTTGGATGTAGGTGATGAGGGAGAAACAAGATCATATCTAAAAACTTCTCTTGATTGTATGCACTACAAGGTTAATAGAAGCAACAATTCCATGTCCATTATTACCAAGTCCTCCTCTGATATATCCCATTTTGCTCAACAACCGAGATCCAATACCAATAGTATGCTTTTCAAAACTGGGTTTGACAAAGGCATGTGATGATTCATGATCATCAACATCAAGATTCTGGAATTCAACATCATTAAGTGTGGAATAAGGAAATCTTGACACCTCAACATCAATCGTCTCCATCTCAGATTTCTGAGGACGACTAACTTTCAATTCAAATTCCCTGCTCATACTCTTGTAGCTTTTGAATAACCGCATCTTTCTCAATCGTTGTTGAGACAATGCATCATAATCTTTCTTCAAAAGTTGATATTGTTTCTTTTAAATAGTTAATCTTCATAACATGCTCATTATTTTTCTCTTCTAATTGCTTCCTCATTTTTTTTTCTTGAGTAAGAAAAACACTCAACTTCCTCCTCCAAGTCATAAAGAGGGCACTCTTCTCCTGAAATTCATCTACAAGCATTTGGAAATATTTTTCCATATTTGAATATAAATAATCAACCTTTTGAATTTTTTTAAGGATTGAAGTTTGTAACCTATTTTTGTTTATGTGTTGCGTTTTCTTCTTACAAAATAGTTACCACGGACTGCAATGGGAGAACCTCTTTGTGAAGTTCATCTCTTGCCTCCTTCTTATGAAGATCCTTCAAAGAAGGAAAAGTGTGTATTGATAAAAGAAAAATGTTCAACGCTATGCTTCACCCAGGATGGAAATCAAACATATATTTTCATAGTATTTTACCCCTTTTTAAACTTTTCCCTAAAGACACTTTTAAGGGAAAGAAGAGGACCAATAAAAGCATGACTTAATCCCCAAAACATATATTGTGATAGCATGGTTCTTTTTCAGATCATAGATAGAAGGCGTCGATCTCAGTTGAGAAGGAGAACTTGGTGAGCAACCACACTGGAGAAGATAGAGGATTACAACTCCCAACTTTCCAATAATTCCAGCAGGCAGCTTCGATTTCCACCTCGTCTAGCCCGAGGCCTTGTGCGCGTGCTACTCTGGCTACTTCAAGCGTTCATTGTAAAGACTGAGATTGGGCTCGTAGTATATAAAAGGCGTGATCTCTATGGCAGCCCATCGGAAGTGACGATTGCCAAAAACAATTGTTGGCTGACATAGCCATCCCTGCCACGGCTTCGACTGTAACAAACAGGTAAGCCAGTCATTCAAACAACCATTGCTCCTTGAGTAATTCACATGGGCTTCATTGCCACCATCATGGAAACCACGAGCTCAAGAATAAAGAGTGAATTCAGGCTCCTTGAAGAAAAAAATGTTGTACTGTGTCAATAACTATGAACGGCTCTAATAAAGTGTATCGTATCAAGCGACAGACACATGAAATTCCCCAAGTAAATAAGTGTATTCAGATCTGAATGCCACAAATTGAGCAAAGAGAATCACAGAAATATGCTTGTCATTTTCTTTTTGTGTTAGTGCTACTGCAGGCATATGATCCCTAATAAAATTGAAGAATTATAATTGGAATAGACTATGATCCGGCAGTGAATCTCATTAATCAACAGATTCTGAGGCTGCCTCAATTATGAAGAATGTGAATTGGAAATCTCTGCTGCGTGATGTTATTTTGGAGCTCACAACTTGAATTAACCATCCCAACAAACGGGAAAATGAATGTGTCCCAAAACTCAGTGTTTAATCTCTGGATGGCCCAGATAACACAATCTAGACACAACGATGTATATCTTGATAAAAACTGAAGAATCAAATGATTGATTAAACTCTGCAGCTCACAGGTGAGGAGCTTCACCTCCATATTGTATCTGCATAACTTTCTACATAAAATCATATTACAAACCATGAATATATAATACAGGCACATAGAGAAGTTAGAACATATATCTAAGAAATACGAACTAATTCCTAATCTAAGGTTTTGGTGAACTTACTCTCTCTAAATTATATTTCTCCATTATCTGCAACATTCCCCCTTAATGGAGAAAGGGATTCACAAGTATACCTAACATCTCTCTAAACGACTCAAATTTAATTCTACCAAGAGGCTTAGTGAAAATTTCAACAACATTATCACAAGTATTACAATATTCAATATGAATTTATTTTCACTGAACCTTCTCCCTAACAAAATGAAATTGTTTATCAATATGCTTTGTGTTTTTATGAAACACTGGATTATTTGCAAATTTGATCGAGGTCTGGTTGTCACATCTGATAATTGTTGCATCTTTTTGTCTTTTTCCGGCTTTCTGGAGAAGTCTCCTCAACCAAACTACCTTACATGTTGTTTCACACATTGATTGATACTTTACTTCTGTTGACGACAAGGATACAATGTTCTGCTTCTTGTTGCTCCATGTAATGACCTCATACCCAATGTTGAATGCATAACCTATTATGGATCGTCTGTCATCCAGATTTTTGGCCCAATCTGAGTTTGAAAAACATGTCAATCTAACATCAAAAGAATCAGTATATTTAATACCAAAGTATAAGTTTCCTTGAAGATACCTTAAGTCGCCCTTCACCGCAACCCAATGACTCTCAAGAGGATTTGACATGAATTGGCTCAATACACTGACTCCATAAGCCAAATCCAGCCTAGTTGTATTCAAGTAAATTAGACTCCCAACCAGCTTTTTGTATAGTGTTGCATCGACCTCCTTGGAACCATCATCATTCTAAAGTTTGACATTCTGTTGTAAAGGCACTGCTGCAGCTTTGCACTGATCCATCCTGAACTTTTTTCAGTAAACTCCTGACATACTTCCCTTGTGACAAAAAATTCTAGCCAGAATCCCTCCAGACTTCATGAAGACCCAAACAATAGTGTAGCTCTCCAAGTTCTTTCATCTCAAAACCTGTGACATCAGATCTTTGATTTCTTTAATGAGTTCATCAACATTTTCTGTAATGATAAGATCATCTACATATAAAGAAATCAAAACAATTTTCCCCTATTTATTAAGCATAGTATACAGATTAGGGTCATTCTTGCTTCTTTTATAACTATGTTGCAGTAAGAATGAATCAATTTTGTCATACCACGACCTGGGTGCCTGTTTTCGTCCATATAATACTTTCTTCAATTTATAGACTAAATGTTCCTCCCCTTGTTTAACAAACCCCTCAGGTTGCTCTAAATACACTTTTTCTTTTAATTCCCCATTTAAAAATGCAGATTTCACATCTAGTTGGTATATCATCCAATGATGTTTGGTAGCTAAAGCAATTAACATTCTGATTGTGCTTAGTTTATCTACAGGGGTGAAAGTTTCCTCATAGTCTATACCTTCTTTCTGTGAGTACCCCTTTGCAACCAGCCTAGCTTTATATTCATCTATACTCACATATACTTTAAATTTAGGTTTGTATAACCATTTTCAGCCTATGGGTTGTTTTCCTTCAAGTAATTCAATTAGATCCCAAGTTTTGTTTTTAAGTATTGATTCATATTCCTCTTCCATGGTTGCCCTCCATTCACTATATTGACTAGCTTCTTTATAACTAGAGCATTCAACAACATTTAACATACTAGTTATAAAAGCATTCTCCCTATATCTTGTTGGAAATTAAATTTTCCTACCTGATCTTCAGAGTGGTGGAGTGCCTTCAAACCTATTCTGATCATCCCTTGATGGACTTGGCTTGAGGATTATATCTGTACCATTTACTACTTCCTTTTTCCGTTGCTGCTCATGGTTGTCCCATGTTTCATCACTCCCTTCTTCCACTAGGAAAAGAATGTCCCATTCTTCATTTCCTTTATCAGAGTTTCCATCATGAACCTGCACATGGAATACTACATTTCTACTTGCAAAGACTTTATGAGTGGAGGGATTAAACAACTTATATGCTTTAAAATTTGTACAATACCCAACAAAAATGCATTTAATGGCCTTTCAATCCATTTTCTTCCTATCCTTCTTTGGCACATGAGCAAAAGCTTTTGAGCCAAAAACTCTTGAATGACTTACTGCAGGCTTAAATCCTAACAAGGCTTCAAAAGGAGTTTTAAAATCAAGACTCTTTGTTGGACTCTTATTCTTCAAATACACTATAGTATTTATTGCTTCAGCCCAAAATCCATTAGAAAGATTTTTACCTTTTAGCATGTTGCAAGCACACTCCACAAGGGTTCTATTTTTCCTCTTTGCAACCCTATTCTGTTGAGGAGTGTAGGTACTGTAAATTGCTGCAATATCCCATGGTATTTATAGTATTTAATGAAACTAGCCTTCTTTTATTCTCCCCATTGGTCCGAGTAGAGAATTTTGATGAATTTCCTTTTCTAGTTCTCAATCATGCTTTTGAAATCTTTAAAGTATTCAAAATTATGACTCTTTATTATGAGAGAATATACCCAAGTGAATATTGTACAGTCATCAACAAACAATAAGAAATAATAGGAACCTCCCAATGACCTCGTCTGCATTGGCCCACATAAATCAGTGTGCACTAGCTCTAGTATATCTCTTTTCTTTCTATCTACATTTACTGGAAACTCATCTCTGTGCATCTTCCCAAGAGCACATGCTTCACAATCTACATGAATATGCTTTAAAATAGGAAGGTCATTTACCATACCTCATTTCTGAAGTAGCAACAGGTCATTGAAATTAGTATGACCAAATATTTGATGCAATAAATCTTCTGCAATCATTCCTGATGAAGTCAAGGCTTGGTGTGGCGCTGATATGAATATGGGAAAACTAGTTTTGTTGTGCTAGCTCCCTCATCAGTATAAAATAAATATGTTTAGGATCATCTCAAATCAGCCAGTTATGTGAGGGTTTGTGTGTCAAGTTTTGTGTTTTTTATAAGAAATCCATGAGTTAATTAGCTGTTAAAAATACACGTACAAGAAGTAAATTGCAGAGAAATAATACACAGAAAACACATTACACAGTAGCTGATAACAGATTTCACCCCTACTGGGCGACATCTCCGTGGACTTGCTTCAATGGCTTGGCCCTCTTTGGATTAATGGTCAATTCTTTGATTACATGCACCTACAGTGCTCCAATGTCTTGCGTCCTGCTCCATTGGATTCAGAAGACCCAAAAACCTCTAGGTAGCCTCTTCTGGCTCTACAAATAGTCTTAAGATGAACTAGGCATGGCCTCCTCTCCTGTTTTCCCTAGCCTTCTTTAATTTTCAAAGTGAAAAAAAAACACTTACAGAAGTGCTCCTCTGCCTCTGCAACCTGTACCATCATGTTCAGAGCATCCAAATCATCTAGTATTGACTCTTTCTGAGCTTAATTTGGTTGAATAATGCTCCAGTTATGGTTTCATCAATTTTTTCCTAGGAAACCCCTCCAAATCTGGAGAAACTCTAGTTAACTTCGCCACATTTGGGAATTCCTCCGAAAATGGCAGACTCTACCAAACTAACCGCATGGATAAGTGTGGATTAATTAAGGTTAATATAAGCGTTGTTTATGGTTTAACTCCACCCATTTAAATAGGCCTCTGCCACAGTCATGAGCGTGAGGTCCTGTGTAAGGGGTTGGCCATACAACACTGGTCCTGCTTACCTCTGCTATACACCATAATTAAACTCAAATACAATCCCCGCCCCATACTTATTACGACTTAAGGCGCGGTGTAACGGTAAGCTATGTGATTTGTGTCGGGGAGGTCACAGGGTCGGCCCCGTCCTCTACCCTTCCACTATAAATTTTTCCACATACATATAAAAATGATATTTGACCATACCATAACCAACAATTGGCCTTTAGGAGGGACATGTGGTAGCCTTTGAGCTAGCCACGTGTTAACATCCCATTGGTTCATTAAAAAACAAATCAAAAATTTCCAATGAGCCTAGCGATTCAACCAATCACAAATTGGCACATGTCAGCTTCCCATTGGGCTGAAGAAATGCCCATTTTGATCAAAGTTTGACCCCTTTGACCCTGTTTGACTTTTTGTTTTTTGAAAATTCCCCTATTTGGTCAAGCAGACATTAGGCTCTAACTTTTACATACGGAATCGGTTTTCGATGAAACGAAGTGCACCGAATTCCTGGTGACGAGACCTATTTGGACGTTTTGGTTTTGAGAGATTCTGAGCACTTTTCATTTTTAGCAAATAAACCATTTAGCCAATTATTCTAGGACTTATTATTGTGAGTGTGCTAACTCACAAATTATTGAGCCCTTTACATACACGAAGTATAAGAATTTTTCAAAAAATTTACCAAGTTTAGGGCCATTGTACTACTTAGTGAAATCGTAGAATTTTTATTGTAGGCTTACTCACTTCATACCTACTAAATTTTAATGTACTGTGGATATTTTTTCTATTTTTTCTAGATGCGAATAACATCGTTCTAATGTGCCTCCATATATATTTGATGATACAAGTACCATGCTCCTTTCTAGTTGAAAAGTTTCAATTATATTGTTTACCTATTATTTCCAAATTGATTTACTTCCATCGAAAATGTCACAACTTATCTCCATTTAGCGGCGAGTGCTTGATTAGGGGTCTTATCTATGAGTTCTACTACAACTCTCAGCGACTTGAATGTTGCAATTCTACGTGTTATTGGTTTATCATGATAGCTTTATTACGATAACCATTATTTCTGTTATTTCTCTTTTTAAGATACTTTTCAGTGCAAGAAATTCATAAATTCCTTATTATTTTGGGTTTTATTCAATGAAATATGTACCCACCAATATGATTGCATTGGACTTATTTATGCATATGGTAGAATATTTAATGTTTCCATAATCAATATCTGCCAAGTCAACACCATTGGATAATACGTGTACATATATTTTGAAATCACAAGTACGCTAAATTGAATTCCTTAGGTATATCATTATATGCTCATTTGATGTATATACTACGGAGTTCTTGATTTTTTGTTTGTGTTGAAAACACACATTGCATTCAACAGGTTGAGTGTTTTTACGACGCTGCTCTAACTTATGCCTTTTCGACTTGTTTCCCATTTGTGGATAAAATTCAAAGTTTTATGTTAGCAACCATAGTTTTCTTTACTAATTGTTTCAACCAGTTTCTTGTTAAATATCAAATATAGGTGCAATACACTTCCTAATCATTCCATATTTTGGAAAAATCTCATTCTCTAACAATAACAATGTATGATTTGATTAATTATCATTTATTGTCAAAATATTTTTGTTAATTTTTTAACAAGTTGTATGTTTTTTAGAATCTATGCTTCTGTGATCCATATAAAATTGTAAAATCTCTTTCGGTAATAATCACATATAATGGAACGTTGTCAAGAAAAAGACGCGTTTCGAACCAACCAGTGTGGTTCACCATCAAGTTTAGGTGAGAGATCAGATCAAATCAATAAGCTTAAATAGATGTAGAGATGTTTAAACTAGCCGTTTTTTAAACGGCTAGTTTGACTTTTTAATAATTTAAAATGTTTTTCATATAAGGTGTTAAAAATATAACAACAATTGTAAATAAGTAATTCTGGGCAATTTACTTATTACCTATTGATGTAGTTGGGATAACGTAATGTAGTTTGAATAACGAAATGTAGTTGGAATAACGAAATAAGTCCAGGTTAAATAAGATGGCTCGAAAGGCTTGTAAAGCACGAAGAATCATTTAATTAAACAAGAGTTTCAAAGTGTTTATCCTTCAGTTTCTAATTCAGTTATTTTTCCTATTTCTTTCTTGTTTCATTGTTTTCCCGACAACAAGTGGTATCAGAGCCAGAATCGATTTCCATTGACCCTGCGGAGAGATATTGCATTAAGGAGTAGTGGAGTGTTCGTCTTGATTTGGAACCGTCGTCGATTGCCATTCGCTGAGGCCGTTGTTGAGCTGTTGAATTTCATTGCCCTTTGACACGCCTCTTGACAGCAAAAGGAGGCCACTAGAGCCGTCGTGAGAGAAGGAGGCTCGTCCAACAGCGAGAGGACTGAAGCCGTTGAGGTGAAGCCAGTTGGACGAGAGGACTGAAGCCGTCAAGGTGAAGCCAGTGTTTTGAATCTACACAAGAGCTATCGTTTCCATTGCTGCCAAGAAAAGGGGTCAAGCGATCCAACTGCAGACAGAGGGTGAAGCAGAAGAAGCCTGCTGTGGGCTGTTGCTGGAGAAACCGTTTCCACTGGAAGAAGAGAATCCGCCCCGCCATCTGCTGGAAGAAGAAGCCGCTGTCCTTGGCCATTGGCCGCTGTCGAGAGGAGCTGCAAACCAAAGCAGAAGAAACTCAAGAGCCATTGCACACACATAAATCAATATTTTTTTGTTGAATGGAAGATTGTTTTTTCTCAGAAATTTGTGATTAAAGATTGAAGTAGGGTTTCTTCATCTGAAAAAAAAATAAAAAAAAAAAATAAATAAATAAATAAATTCTCAGAAATCTGTGATTAAAGATTGAAGTAGGGTTTCTTCATCTGAAAAAAGGAATTTTTTTTTGAAAATTGATTTCAATCATAAATTTCTTTTTAGTTGAAAGAGGGGAAACCAAACCTGCATTATTTTAAGAGGGGAAACCTGTATTGTTTTTTTTTTTTAAAACCCTAGCAAGAAAGGGGAAATATTAGGAGATCTAAAACCCTAAAAGGGAGACCCTAGGAGGGAGAAATGGCGAAAATGACAAACGCAAAATTTGAGGTGGAAAAATTCACTGGGAAAAACAATTTTGCTCTATGGAAACTGAAAGTTAGGGATTTGCTAGTGCAACAAGGGTTACATAAAGCATTAGACGGGGTAAATAAAAAACCAACAAGCACGATGAGTTCAAACTGGGTGGACTTGGATGCTCGAGCTCTCGGTATTGTTTGGTTATGCTTGGCAGATGAAGTACTCTTCAATATTGTTGGAGAGAGTACAACTGCAGGGTTGTGGAAAAAATTGGAAACCTTGTATATGACAAAATTTTTGACAAACAGAATCTATTTAAAAAGAAAATTGTACAGTCTTAGGATGAAGGAGGGTACGAAAATTGCAGAACACTTAAATGTTTTTAATACGCTTATTTGCCAATTGTCGGATATGGAAGTAAAAATGGAGGAAGAAGACAAGGCAATAACCTTGTTGTGTTCCCTGCCTGATTCATGGGATCACTTCGTGACCTCAATCAGTTTGAGCACTGCCGATTCATTAAATCTTGAATCTGTCATGGGTGCTCTCTTATCTGAAGAGGTACGAAGAAAATCTACCATTGAGACATCTGCACCTGAAGCCATGGTAGCCAGAGGTCGGTCAAAGGAAAGGGGGGAGAAAACAAGAGGTTCTTCCAGATCGAAGTCAAAGGGCGGCAAGAAGTGTAAAGTGAAGTGTTGGTACTGCAATAAACTCAGACACCTCAAGAAAGATTTTTGGAAACGAAAGGAGTCGGAGAACCATAACAAGGAGGCAAATCAGGTTGATTCAGGTATGGTTGATGAGGTTTTAATTGCTGAAGCTCTCCCTGTCTATAATGTTTCTCAATATGCTGAAATTTGGCTATTAGACTCTGGTGCTTCTCATCATATGAGTCCGCACCAAAGTTGGTTTACCTCATATGAAACTGTAGATGGTAGTTCTGTATTCATGGGAAATAATGCATCTTGTCAGACTGTTGGGATTGGTAATGTAAAAATTAAAATGTATGATGGTATAGTTAAAACATTATCTAATATTAGGCATGTACCTGATCTAAAGAAAAATTTGATTTCCTTGGGAGTTTTGGATTCGAGTGGTTATAAATTTACAAGTCAGAATGGAGTGTTGAAAGTCTCAAAAGGAGCCTTGGTTGTGATGAAGGCTGAAAAGGTCGGAAATCTGTACAGACTCAAAGGAAGCACTCAAGTTAGTGAAGCAGCGATCGTATTAGAGAAAGCAAAAGAAGGTTCTCATCTATGGCATCAGCGGTTGGGTCACATGAGCGAGAAAGGTCTTCAGGTACTGATGAACCACAAGTTGCTTCTTGATTTGAAATCCTTGAAGTTGGATTTTTGTAAATATTGCGTGCTTGGTAAACAATGTAAACAAAGGTTCAAGACTGGAAATCATAATAGTAAGCATATTTTGGACTACATTCATTCTAATCTGTGGCGACCATCTCCTACTGTGTCTTATGGAGGTGTATCATATTTTTGAACGTTTATTGATGATTTCTCCTGAAAAGTTTGGGTCTATATGTTGAAAAAGAAAGCTGATATATTTAATGTGTTTAAACAATTTAAAACAATGGTGGAAAAGAAAACAGGCAAATCAATTAAATGTTTAAGAACTGACAGTGGCGGTGAATTTATGTCTTTATAATTTGAACAATTTTGTAAGGATGAAGGGATTGTTAGACATCAAACTGTTGTTTATACCCCTCAGCAAAATGGCGTTGCTGAACAGATGAATCGGACTCTTATGGAAAGAGCTAGAAGCATGATCAGTAATGCTAACTTGCAAAAGGAGTTGTGGGCAAAAGCAGTATCCACTGCTTGTTATTTAGTTAACAGATCACCTTCAGTTGCAATAAACTGTCAAATTCCTGAAGAAGTTTGGTCAGGTCAGTCTTGTGATTATTCACATTTGAAGATTTTTGGTTGTGATGCCTATGCTCTTATTCCTAGAAATCAGCGTTCAAAATTAGAATCAAAATCAAAATGTTGTGTCTTTGTTGGATATGATTATTCAGTGAAGGGATATATGTTGTGGGATCCTTCTTCACGGAAGATAGTCATTAGTAGAGATGTAACATTTGATGAATCTTCTCTTTTCAAATTAGAGTTGAAAAGGTTGAACAGGAGCAGGTATCGCCAAGTCAGCAGATTCAATTGGAGACTAAACCTTTTTCAGAAAGTTGAAAGGAAGGAGAGACTTCTGATGAAGAAGGTGGAGAAGCAAAGGAAACTGGAGAAATTCCAGAACCAATTTAGAAACCAGTCACTCTACGAAGGTATACAAGGGAAAGAAAAATACCTAAAAGGTATGAAGATTCTGCTTCATCGTTTGCATTGATTACTGAAGATGGGGAACCTTCTTGTTATCAGGAAGCAGTTGATGATGCAGATAGCAAGATATGGAAAAAGGCTATGGAAGAAGAAATGGACTCCTTAGCCAAAAACAATACCTGGGATCTTGTAGAACTTCCTGAAGGGAGAAGTGTTGTTGGGTGCAAATGGGTCTTCAAGTTGAAAAGGAAAGTTGATGGAAGTATCGAGAGGTATAAGGCGAGACTGGTTGCAAAAGGGTATTCTCAGGTTGAAAGTATTGACTTTGATGAGATTTTTTCACCAGTAGTTAAACTTGTTTCTATTCGTACTGTGTTAGCACTAACTGCTTTACTTGACCTTAAGTTAGAACAGTTAGATGTTAAAACAACCTTTCTTCATGGTGATTTGGATGAAGAGATATATATGGATCAGCTAGAAGGTTTTGTACAAGGTCGCAGCAGAAGATTAGTTTGCAAGCTCAGGAAATCATTGTATGGTCTGAGGCAATCGCCCAGACAATGGTACAAGAAGTTTGATTCCTTCATGGTGAGCCAAAATTTTATCAGAAGTGAGTATGATCATTGTGTATACTTCAAAAGTTTCAATGGCATATTCATTATCCTGGGGTTGTATGTTGATGATATGCTTATTGCAAGCAAAAGCATGGAAGAAATCAACAGGTTAAAGGCTTAGCTCTCTAGGATGTTTGAAATGAAAGATCTTGGAGTGGAAAAACATATCTTGGGCATGGAGATACATAGAGACATGAAGAATGGTAAGCTTTGGTTATCACAACAGAAGTATGTGGAGAAAGTACTTGAAAAGTTCGGTATGAACAATGCGAAACCTGTTAATGTTCCATTAGCTTCCCATTTTAAGCTTTATTCGAATTTAAGTCCTAGAACTAATGAAGAAAAGAAGTATATGTCTCGTGTACCATACGCAAATGCGGTAGGCAACTTAATGTATGCGATGGTATCTACAAGACCTGACATTTCACATGCAGTTGGATTTGTCACCAGTTTCATGGCAAATCCAGGGGAAGAACATTGGAGAGCAGTGAAATGGGTGCTTCGGTATTTGAGAGGCACAAGTGACCATTGCATCAGCTTTGATGGTCGTGAAGGTTCAGTCTGCAGATATGTGGATGCTGATTATGCAGGTGATTTGGACAAAAGGAGGTCTATTATAGGTTATGTTTTTACTCTTGCAGGTGGAGTAATCAGCTGGATGTCAAAGCTTCAAGAGACAGTTGCTTTGTCCACTACTGAAGCAGAGTATATAGCTGCTTCAGATGCCTGTAAAGAGACAATCTGGTTAAAAGGTCTGCTTGATGAGATTGGAAGGACGCAGGAGAAAGTGAATGTGTTTTGTGACACTCAGAGCGCTATTCATTTGGCTACAAATCCAGCCTATCATAGCAAGACCAAGCATATCGATGTAAGGTATCACTTTGTGAGACATGTAATCGAAGGCGGCAAAGTAGTTCTCAAGAAGGTCCGCACACAGGAAAATCATGCAGATATATTCACGAAGCCAGTTTCAGTAGAGAAGCTGAGATGGTGTCTCGCTTATCTCGGCTTGGAGAAAAGATGATGAATGGGCATGGGCAAGGGATTAGGAAAATTGTTGTCAAGGTAGAGTTTGTTAAAAATATGACAACAATTGTAAATAAGTAATTCTGGGCAATTTACTTATTACCTATTGATGTAGTTGGGATAACGTAATGTAGTTTGAATAACGAAATGTAGTTGGAATAACGAAATAAGTCCAGGTTAGATAAGATGGCCCGAGAGGCTTGTAAAGCACGGAGAATCATTTAATTAAACAAGAGTTTCAAAGTGTTTATCCTTCAGTTTCTAATTCATTTTTTTTTTCTTTTTTTCTTTCTAGTTTCATTGTTTTCCCAACAACATAAGGATGGTCTCAATAATAAATCCACTAATACTTGATACTTTGATTCATTAAATAAAATTATTTTTAATAGGAATTTTTACTTATCTTTCTCTTATTCAAACCACAACGTTGAACCCTTCAACTCTGAGACCAGGGGTAACATACCTCAACCAAAACACCTATTTAACCTTTACCACTAGAGTAATATAATCCAAGGCCATTCACACGAACGAGAACAACAACTAGGTTTATAAACTTTTACTATTCTGCAATTTAATTTATTAGTCATACAATTTTCTTTTATGGAAAGAATAACATTTATTAATCTTGAAGTCGTATAGCCTATTATAAATCTCAAGATACATTGACTACTTTAGTTACATTGGATAATTATTGATTTCTTGGCGTTGGAACTCTCTCGAATGTTTGTTGTGGTCTTTTGGCCACAAGTGGCACTTGTACAATTGGAAGCTATCTATCTCTCGCTCGTCATTCCTTAGGGGTTGGATCTGACGGTGGTGACTTGTCCGTATCAGTTAGACGCAAATTATCGGGTTTTGTCTTCCTGACACTCTCATTTCGTCTACTCCTTCCATGGAGCGGAGATTTGCCCTCAGAGTTTGGAAAACTCCGAGAAACTCAATTAAAAATATTGTAGTGAGTGAGATGGGGTAATAAAGTATTAAAAAATTAATATTAATTTAATTTAAAAATAATAAGTTGATTCAATTTAATTAACAATTTTGTAGAATCTTTCTCATCTGATAATTATTATGTTGAATTTGGGAAATTTGAATTGATACGGTAATTTTTAAAATGTTATAAATTGATTTAATAAAATATAAAGATGTCAAAATCACACTTTGCTTCTATTTATTGAAGAAATATTACATATAAAATAGGGTTTTGATTTTATCTTTGCCACATATAGAACACAGAGGCCCTTGTCTACAACAAGATATAGAACTCAAATGGCATATAAGAGAGACCAAAGAGGGGAGGAATCTGAGATTATGATTAGTGAGACAAAAGAGGGGAGGAATCTGTTTTGTCTTACACGTGTAATGTTTCTATTGATACAACTAGTTTCTATTTGGATTTTACATGCTACAGTATGCAACTCGTTTTTTCATCTCTCTTTTTTTCCTCGTGGATACATAAATGGGTAAGCCATTTATACATGTAACCTTTATTGTTTTAATAAAAAGTTTGATTTTTCTCAGAAAAAAACAAAATAAAATAAAAATTTAATTCAATTTAATTTGTAATTTTGATTTTATCAATAAAACTACAAACATTTTTTTAGAAAATATTCATATTATATATTTTATATTAAAAAAATAGTATATATTTTATATTAAAAAAATAATAATAATGATGATTCATATTCATAAGCTTGATATTTCAAAAAGAAAACACATATATATTAATATCTATTTTAGTATATAAATTAAAATAATAATACTTCATAACAATGATATTTTAGAATTTCATGTTTATATTTAATTAATAGATATATAATTAAAAATAAAATTATTTCTAGATAGAGAAATGAGAAATTTGTATATAATATAAATAGTACTATGAGGAACTAGCAAGAATTTATCTTAATTCAAGATTTTGTAAGTAAATCAAATTTTTCTAAATACAAACATTTTGAGAAATCCAATCTTTCTTGTGACAGCGTTAAAAACAATTTGTTTATTTTCTTTACAAAAAAAAACTCTATTGTTATGAATTATGAAGAGAGTTACTATTTTATTTTTGATTATTAGAAAAATAGGAGGAACCAATGAATAAAAAGAAAAAAATTCTTCTGAGCTGTTGGTGAAAAGAGTTTCTCAGAATAAGGGGGGGGGGGGGGTGGGGGTGGGGGCGGGGGCGGGAGGTTGGGGACAGTTGAAAAAACAGTTACCTCTCCTCTAGGGATAAAGTTGGATTCCAGGAGAGGAGAGGAGAGGGGGTTCTGTGAACTTTGGTAAGAAGGGGAAAGTATTTTCTAGAGCTGGGAGAACCAGTTGAAAATAGCTTTCTGTATCCCTTGAAAAAAAAACCAGTATATCTGCTTGTGACTGGATTGGCCTTCCAGAGGTCATAGCAGAGGGTTTCCACTGTTAGCCCGTGGCACCAACTGGAATTTTGGAGCTAGGGGGCAAGAGGAGGACGTCATAGCCTCCCTTAATGGTTGGGAGGACCACAGTTTGAAGAATCAATCTTTTATTTTAGATAAGTATACAGAGCTTAACTATAAGGAATTTACAGTTTTGAATGAAGGCAATAGACTGTTTAAATTGTTTAGTTAAACTGTATTCTCAGTAGGGTTTGGTTATCAAAAGAAAAATATGTCTGTTCAGGGTCTGGTAAGAAAACTTGGAATAAAAGAAGTTACTATGTGTAATTAGTGGAAGTTAGTACTCTGCGAAGAGGAGGCTGAGAACTCGTTCATATATATTTTTTTTCTTCTAATCAAATTATAAGTTTCAAGGTATAATTCCTGCAAAGTGAAGTTCGTTTTGTCCTCTAAAAGAGAGTTAAAATTTTAGAATTCTTTTTATGCCCTACTGGAATAAATAAATGTCAGTTGTTCAGAATCAAGAATTCGTTGTCTGTGCAGATAGTATTATCTTATTTAAAAAAATATATATCAGCGGAAAGAAATTATGGGAAACAATAACCGTGCATAGAGAAGAAAACGTGTGTAGTAAATACATTAACAACATAGACACTGCATGCCATTCCTAAAGATAACAGAGTGAGAACCTGAGGCATAGGGTTCGGGCCTAAACCCTACCCGGCCTCCCTTACTCCTCAGGAAAATATTAACACTGTAAAACTATGCTCAGCCCTTTTTGTTACAAGATGAAATGAAATCGGATTGTATAATGCTACTCTGTGTCAATAAATGGTAAACCCTTTACAGATTCCTAGAAAGGAAACCCTGCGAGAAATAGGCACAGCAAGAATAATGATCTAAGCACAGAACGAACAATGGTATAAGCAGAGAGATGCATTAACACAGTGCATAACGTATCCATGAACTTTACAAGAGGAAATGAAAATCAAGAACAGTGAAACCCTCGATTTATGTCGAGATTAGCCTGTGTGCATTATAAATTATAGCAATAAACACAAACACATATAACAAACAAAATCCTTGCCACGTTGTGAGCGCATGGCAACGGACTAACTTGCAACAAGACTACTATTCGAACAAAAAAAAATATAACAGTGAAATATAGAAAACTGGTAATAAATACATGTAGAAATAGGGCAACTCGAAAAGAAAACCTTACAGATTTATATTTAAACGTAACAAGACAAACATGGTACTATTGTACCAGGAAAATTCATGTAAATCAAAGGTCAGAACAAAATATTAAGCCTTGGCCATGGTAAAAGGCCAGTTTAACAGTTGAATGTCCATAAACACCGCGAACATAATAGGAACAGCCGAACCACTGCATTGTAAACCCTAGCCTTCTTACAATAACCCACTTGATTCAAAATGCTACAAACCCTAAGCCGGTTGGTAATAAAAACCCCGGCAACCCTCTTGAGTAACTTTGAAAGACGGCTACCGGAAAAAATTGAGTTATGCTACTATGTATCTGTGAAAGAAAGAGACAGGTTCAGCCGTGACAAGGGTTTGAGCCGAGAAAGGAACTGGAGGAAGGGTTTGAGAGACAGAACCCACTAACCTGCAAAGAAAAACGGAAAATAAACCCTGTTAAAGTAGCCAAGCCAGAACGAACTTCATGCCAGGTAACGCTTGGGAAGGGAGTCAAAACTAAAAGATCAGGCAGAGAATATAGTATACCTATAGGGATTGCAGCACGACAGTCCTGGACCTGCGAAAGAAAAGGCGCATGGGTGAGTTAAACCAACGCTCGAGTTTATTAAACCCTGCATCCAGATGTAAACAACAAAAAGAACCTGTAATGAATTAAAACGAATATTTGAGTATCTTACCTCATGAAATCACCAGGAATTGTCAAAAGGGTTTAGAAACTCCATGAGTAGAAAGAAGCCCTGGTTCACTGTTAACAAAAACTCCATGTGAGAGACAAAACTCTGGGAATGTAAGGAAGGATTCGACACAACGGTTGGAATCAAGTCAAGGCAGAGAAGGATTACCGAGAGATAGAAGTTCAGTCTTAAAACTAATAGCTCGACGGAGAAAACAACCAAGGGCGACGTCCTACTCGTGTGCCATGGAGGTGAGCGACTGCTGCTTAGCCAAAGAACTGACAGAGGACTCCAGTTCCTTTTCCCTCGCAAACCCCGTGAAAACCAAGGCGTGATGTACAGCTGTCAACAAAATAAATTACTATGTACAAACTCCATGGGAGATGACATCTACCCCTCAACAGAACGAATCTCAATGCCAAGTGTCAAGCTAGACTGGAGTTTACAGTTTGACATTTATTTAATCCGTGAACAATCAGATCCATAAGTGTACAATAGAATAATATCCAAACTTAAGTACCGCCATAATAATCGGTGGATTAAATACATCTGTATGCGAACTATGCAATTATATAAAACGTAACCATGTAAAGCCAAGGCCGAGCATATGAATTGTCAACCTCAGAGTTAACATAATAAATTGTCAATGTGGATCTTTGGATCGGATATGTACATATAATATTGTTATTAAAGTACAATGTCTATAAGTGACGTGTGCGACGATGGGATAGTGGTGTTGTAAAGAGATTATACAGTAATTTTTTTTTTTATATGAGTAATTTTTTTTTGGGTCGTTGAATGTGACATTTCTAAACCCTTGTTAAATTAAAAATTAAAATAAATTAAAATAAAGATAATTTTTATTAATTTTTATTTATAGATAAAAGATTAATTGATTATTATAATTCAAGAAAAAAACATATTACTTGAAATAATCTATAAACAAGATATTTTCGATTTTATTAAATATTCTAGGTCTTTGACTTATTATTTTTATTTATTAAATATTCTAGGTCTTTGACTTATTATTTTTATCTTTCAAGTATTCAAAAATAATTATAATATTATTTGAAAATCAAAAGTTATATTAATTATATAATCTTTTGAAAAAACTATACTATCAATAATTTTATTTTAAATAAAACATGTATTTTTCCTATATTTGATTTTAATTTTACACATAAAATAAGATACTATCAATTATTTAAGATAATATTTATATTAATAAGTTAAAGAAATATTATTAATAAAAAACTAATGTTGACTACATATAAAATATTTCAATTTCTACTTTAATTTTATATCAAATTATACATAAGAAAAAGCAAAATTGACATCTTAAATTCTAAAAAACCATATATATATATATATATAATTTTAAAAAATATTAATAATAAAATTAATTATATATATTATACGAAATAAGTCAAAATTACAAATATTTTATAATTAAAATATTTTATTAATTTATTATTAAAAATCATTAATAAATCTATCTATTATTACTGATTTACAGAAAAAAAAAAAAAAATCTATGAAAAATTATTTTTGATAAAATAATTTTATTTTAAATAAATAATAAAATGTTCATTATTATGTTTAAAATATGAAATTTAAATTTAGTTGTTTATTTTTTGGAAATTTTTTAGGTGGATTTTTCTTGTCAAATTTCTCTAAAATCCAGTCCAAATTAATTGAAATCACAAGCTTGTGCTCCTACATAATCTGAGTGCTTTAGGAGTTTTTCAGAGTGTTGAATCCATATATACACTAAAAATATCAATTTAAATAACACAAATCAAAATTTCACCTAGAATTTTTCTCTGCCAATTTTAGAGATAAGAAACTCCAATCTAAACTAATTGTCCATGTCGTACAACTCAACACGAGATCATAAAATAAAATAAATAAATAAATAAAATGTTCATTTCTATGTTTAAAATTTGAAATTTAAACCAAGTTTGTTTTAATAGGACATTTTGGAAGATTTTTAGATGAATTTTTCTGGTCAAATTTCTCTAAAATTTGGTAAGAATTCATTAAAATCACAAACTTGATAGGTAACCCCTACATAATCCTAATGCCTTACTAGTTTTTCAAAGAGTTGACACCATATATATACATTAAAAAAAACAATTTAAATAACACAAATCAAAATTTCACCTCAAATTTTCTTCCCAAATTCAAAAAATATATATATATATATTAAAAACAAACAAATAATAATTCTTCCGCCACATGGAGCTCCACCTCCGTGTACTGTGGCGTTTCTCTCACAGTGATTCATGAATCTGAAATCGATCGGATTGCTATATACTTTGTACAGTCGCAAGAAGCTTTGTGGTTTTCTGAACTGTAAACCAAACTAAGTGTCTATGTATTTGGATTGCTGGAGGACAGCAGAGCAGGGCAGGGCAATGGATGGAATTAGTGGTTTGTGGTATTTTCTAATCATTTTCATGACAGTACTGTTAGTTTTAAGGCTTATTATAATTAGGCCAAGGAAGGAAGCCAGCAAGCTGCATCCAGGGCTTCCCGGGTGGCCTATTGTTGGGAATCTTCTCCAACTCGAGGGAAAGCTCAACGAGTGTCTGTATCACTTTGCTGCGAAATACGGTCCTCTGATGACCCTTCATCAGGGTCTCGGAATGAGAACCGCAGTTGTGGTTTCATCTTCCGCCACGGCCAAGCAAGTGTTGATAACTCATGGCCAAGTCTTTTCTGGACGCCCCCTGACACAGAACGTATCCAAGTATTTCTCCGTCGTCGTTTGTACGGAACAACACCTGCGGACCTCGTTGGCGTATGCTTCGAAGGTTCTGCAACACCGAGCTCTTCAGCATCAAGAGACTGGAGGCGTTGCAGCATCTCAGAAGAGATCAGGTCTTTTCTACTCTTAAATCCATTTTTGAGGATTCTGCAGAGGGAAAGAGTGTGAATATCGGGCGAACTGTGTATGTTACAATTCTGAATCTGCTGGGCAAATTGATTTTTTCTCAAAACATGCTCGAACGGGACTCTGAGGCCTCTGAAGAATTCAAAGAAACGGTCACCAAGTTGATGGTAATCGGGGGAAAGCCTGACGTGGTTAAGTTCTTTCCTTTTCTGCAAGTTTTGGATCCTCAGGGCGTGAGCCGTGATATGAATAAATACACGGGCATTGTTTATGGGTTGCTGGATAGATCCATAGAGGCTAGAATTCAAGGAAGAAAAGAGGGCAGGACAGAGCATAGCGGTGGCAAGGCAAAAGACATTCTGGACATTTTGCTCGATTACAGAAGCGAGAGCGGAGAAACTTTCACCAATAAAGACATTATCCAATTTCTATATGTAACTCTACTTCTTCACTATTGAAAACTACTTAAAATTAGTTACTGTAACATGTATTTTAAAAACTTCTGTAGTTGTATGTGCACTGTGCAGGACATTTTCGTAGCGGGTAGCGAAACGAGCAGTTCAACAATTAAATGGGCGATAACTGAGGCCATTCGCAATCCTCGGATAATGAAAAAAGTTCAGGCAGAATTGGTGGAGGTACTTGGGAAAGACGGAAGAGTTGAGGAATGTGACATCGATCGCTTGCCTTATCTTCATGCATTGGTGAGAGAAACGCTTCGTTTGCACCCGCCAACGCCTCTGCTTCTCCCTCGCAGAGCAGAGAGCAGTCGTGAAGTTGCAGGATACATGATACCCAAGGATACTCTGGTGCTGGTAAATGCTTGGGCAATGGGAAGAGACCCAACCATCTGGGATGAACCCTTAGAGTTCAAGCCTGAGAGATTTATGGAGTCTGACATTGAATATAAAGGCCAAAACTTCGAACTGATCCCATTTGGAGCTGGAAGGAGGATTTGCCCTGGGCTTCCCTTAGCTCATAGGATGGTTCACGTGGTTGTAGCTTCTCTCCTCCACTATTTCGATTGGTCACTCCCAGATGGAGTCACAGCAGACAACATGGACCTCAGTGAGAAGTTTGGAATCACGCTGCAGAGGGCTTCACCATTAATTGCAGTCCCCTCACCCCGTTTGCCTGCTCATCTCTTTAACGATCACATCACTAGTTAAGTTCTGATTATGTAAGCATTTGGTGTGATTCCGAGTCTTCACCTATGTTTAGAGCGAAAATCCACTGTTAATGATCTGGTAACACCCTGCTCACTCTGAATACCCAGTTATTGTTTGATGTGGTAACATATATCTTTTTCCCTTTTTGAACATGTGGTTATCCCACCTTTTCTCCACATTTGCATGCATCTATTTCTGCAGGAGTGTCTGTTAATAGACCAGAGTTGAGTTGGGTGACAGCTTAGTCTCTGTTATTTTGTTTTTTAATGGTATTAAAAGCTATTCTTTTAAAAATATGTGCATAATAGCATGACTCAAGATTGCCATCACAACCTGTTTGAACACATTTAAAGTAAAAATGCAAGAAAAATTAACTTTTAGTTTAGAAAACAGTCTTGAGATGACAAGTATATGGCCACACACCAGTTCTTAGCAGAACACCCCTTGCCACTGTTTATTCTACTTCCCATGAGTTTATTTATAATATTATTAAAATATAAATAATTCAAATTCACTTCATATAAACTGAATTCTCATTATTAAAGACCAACATAGATCCATCTAAGATCTACTAGAGAGGGATCAAATAAAAAGAAAGAAAGAATATGGGCGCACACAACAAATTTTTCTATTACACAACCATTCAATTACATATATATCACAAGTCTCCCCTTCAACAAGTTTCCATGATAAAAAATTACATATGTTGAAGAATGTAACTAGGTTCAGTCTTCATGATTAATGTATTTGTCAAAAGAATTTATTATTATTATTAAATGACTTATTAAAGCATGGGTTTCATGCTTGGGTAGTGTTTAGATTAAGGTCCCAATTGTGGACTTCTACGTTAGTTTTTACAAATTTAAATTGATCCAATTTTTGGGCTTTTAAATCATGTAACTTTAGGTTGTCAAAAGGCTCCTCCATCAAGTCATCTTCTTCAAGATCATCATCCTCGAAATCTACTTCAAAGAAAGCCCTCAGGACAAGTGATACAAGTCATCAACACTGCCTTCTTAAGTCGGCCTCAATAAGTCTTCAAGTCAGCTCAAATTATTGACACAACTATTCAAAAGTACAAGTTGGCTCATTTATAGAGGAACAACTATATATACAGGGGTGTAGTTTCGCATTTCCAGCACAAAATTTCGGACACCTTTTCTCTAAATTTTTCGGATGGGTTTATAGGGAAAAACAGTTTTAACATCTCTCAGAGGTTCAATGAAGTAGAACATTACAAAGGCTCGGTAAAGTATAATGGTACAAAGGCTCCAGTGGTATAGAAACTTTGGTGCAGTAGTTCGGTGGCAATGCAGGAACTTGGTATCTATGCTTGGTATGCTCGATGAAATTACATGATGCTATATGATGTTGTCTCATCTCAAATGGATTCAATGCTATCCCCTCAGTGCTATAAGAACTTGTTGATGTCCTTGTGCTATATAAACTTGATGCTCTCTCAACTAAGCGCTACAAGAACTCGTTGCTATGATGATATCTCATGATAATGCTGAGTGCTATGTTGTCTTGGTCAAAGTAATGAAGATGAAGTTTTGGTGCACACAAAGGAGATATCAATGTCTTGGAGATCTTAGTGCTAACACAGTGAATGCATGACTTGATGGAAGACGCTTATAGTCTAAGGGTCTTGGTCATCTCATCTTGAACCTATTGAAGAAAGAATTTTGATTGGGTTTTCCCCTCGCAACATGCCTACATATTGTGTCACCTTCTATTTGTTTTGGCATTAGCCTTGATGATAAAAGATAAAATGAAAGAACACATAATAATAATCACAAGATAATGTCATGATAAGATAAACTAATTAACTTCCATTTCTCTCACAACATATATATCACAAATGTCTAATATGACCTTCAACAACAATTACGTTCACTCTAGGATCTTGTAGACACTGTTCTTTTTATTTCATCACCATACGAGCTACCACTTGACCT
This sequence comes from Pinus albicaulis, assembly GCA_034641835.2. Taxonomy (NCBI): domain Eukaryota; kingdom Viridiplantae; phylum Streptophyta; class Pinopsida; order Pinales; family Pinaceae; genus Pinus; species Pinus albicaulis. The sequence goes on along the minus strand of CM076572.1, from coordinate 1,422,552,426 downwards.
TCATTTGAAATGTAAATCCTCTAACCATTATTGAAGAACTTTGTACAATTGACGCTTCTTGACTAACCCGAAAAATATTTCAGATATTGAATATCTCTATTGACATGATTCCATCCTAGTAGTATGCATCAAAATATATAACTATAGTTATATAGGTAAGTTGTCTATGTACAGAGCTAGTAGTATCCATTGAAAATATCTCAACAACCCAATCCACTCAACAAACTAATCCTACTTCTAAGAATTATTTCCAAGTAATATTTGAAGATGATTTTTTTTTTTTGTTAACTCCAAAACGTAAGTAAATATTTGCACATCGAAATATTTGGTTCCTCTTGAAAAAGAATAAATTTGTAGTTAAGATGGATCTATTTAGTTAAGAATAAAGTCATTTGTGGTTGCATATCTCAATGGTATCTTTATCTTCATCCAAAGTTGGGAAAATCACTTGAAACATATTCAAGAGGTCTTACATACTCTGTGGCAACAGAAGTTATGCAATAAATTTATTTATTTATTTATTTATTTAATTTTATTTTATTTTTTTATTTTTATTTTATTTATTTATTTATTTATATTTATATTTTTTATTTTTTTCTTCTGAATAATGCTAATTCTATTTATATAACATACTGGTACAAAACTGCCTCAGCTTTAGCTGTGTAAGCCTGAAAGTTGGGCTTGACAGCCATGATTAACAAAAATTATGGACTGCCCTGAGTGGGAAACCAGTGCTTTAGGAAGAAGTCTAGCCGCCCTTGCAAGGGAAACTGGCCTATTGTCCATACAGTTTAACAAAGCAGAAATAAACATACGATAATAGCATTCAACTCTTTCAGCTGAAGAGTAATACAGAAAAACAAAAAAAACTGCCAAGATGCTTGAGCAGCAGTATCGATGTGGGCCGAGGGTCGCGAAGTTCACTAGTCATGAGCTGGAGATGGAGGCTCCTCCACAATTCTGCACCAGTACTCATCCCTTCTGTCAACATTTTCTTCAGTGGGCGCACTATCCTTGTTGACGACATCCACCTGCATGTGGTCCTTGCTCTGTTCGTTACGGACAGTCCCCACCGGCGTCTTAGAGTTCAGCGCTTCGTCCTTAACCAAAGTGGGATGAGGGAAGGGGGCAGGGGAGGGGATAGGGTTAACCGACTCTTCTCTAAGGGTGAAAGTAACAAAAGCGGTGATGACGGGCCTGTCAAGGGAGCATTCAAAGCGGAATTCCGCTCTCTGGGAGGATTGACGAAGGGGAAGACTGGCCGACGCACGGGAGGCAAGGGAAACAACGGGCAAGGGTGTCTCGGCATTGGGAGGTGGGGGGGGACTGGGAAAATTGTACATGCTCGTCTTGACGGGCTCTACCTCTCATACTGCGAGTTTCCGGGTAATGGCCGCAGGAGACGTCCTCAGAGGAGGAGTAGGAGCTGGTAGAAGGCTGAGAGCGGGTCGCACGACCCCTACTAGCACCGCGTCGACACCTCATTCTGTGGTGTAGCTGCGTCATGGTTGCATAGGCAGGCTGGTAAGGCCGAAGACAAGGAGGGCAGGCAGGATGCAAAGGCGACCAAAAAGATTCGATAGACTGAGCACAGTAATGGAAATTCGAACAACAAAAAGCACTCTGGGAGAAGTGGTGACCTGGCAGTGTCTCAAGGTAGCAAAGAAGCATGCAGCAGCACCTAGTTTGAGTGCAGGCGCTCGGCTCAGCACAGGCAGGAGGGCAGGCACCACACAGCGGAGGAGGAGAGCTGCAAGAGGCACAGGAGCAGGTCGAACGATCATGCACAAACGCCATAGCAAACCAGACGAGCAGAGCGGAATGGTAAAGAAGTCAGGAAAACAATGTTAATGGCATGCAGGTTGGCGGATTAAATGCCGCGTTAATGGAATTTCGGGTGGCCATATGGCCACCCCACGCGAACTCCATTGGGAGTCGCCAAGGGACTGACGTCCCATCGCCCTTAATTACCATCCGCATCCGGAGTTGTGCTATCTTTGTGCACCAGCATGGTGCAGTTCTACAAAATGGCTCTCTCATGGATGATGTTAAGGGGGCCATGATTGAGAGTGTTGATACTGTTTGCTCCAAGATTGGCCAAGAGGTCTGCAACTTTGTTACCATCCCGCTTGACATGGGTAAATGAGACTGCCTAGTTGTTTTTTAACCAATTGCCTATCAGATCAATTCTAGTTTCCATACGCCAGCTAGTGGCCACCTTAGCTGTATTGGTACCCCAAAGGAGTTGATTGGCCATGTTGATAAGTATCTGTGAATCTCCTTCAATTATGATGGGGGAGAAATTATAGTGTTGTGTTAGGTGTAATCCTTGCCATATCCCTTCCAGCTCGGTAGAATTATTAGTGTCCCATCCTATTGAGCCATAATAAATAGCTAGGGTGTCGCCCTTAGAGTTTCTAAAGATTCCTTCGAACCCTGCTTGTCCGGGATTGCCTCTTGAAGCTCCATCGAAATTCAATTTTACCAGCCCTATCGGTGGAGGAGACCAATGTTGAGGAATTTCAGGAGTATTCCTACTTTTGGAGGTGGGAGTAGGCATGATTTTAAGTTGCCAGTTCTCCCAAATGGTGATTTCCTTTGGCTTTTTGGGAGGTCTTCTTCCTGCCAGGAATGGAGAGCAAGGGATTCTTGGAGATTATTGCTGAAGATGCTCCAAATAGTCTCCAAAGGAGTGGTTTGGCTTTTGAAGGTTCTCTTATTTCTCTCCTTCCAAAGAGACCAAAGGAGCAGACCTGGGATGAGTTGCCAAAGGGTGTTGAGAAGAGCACTGCTGTAAGGTTGCTTGGGCCAGTTGCGTATGATATTAATTATGTCCCCAACTGGTTTACTTCTTTGGCAATGGAAGCTAATTTTCTCCCACAGTGGATTGGCAAGAGTGCAGGAGACCATGAGATGTTGAATAGTTTCATTGCTTTGGTTACAATTGGGACACTGAGAGGGTCCGAAGAACCCCTTTTTAATCAGTTTGTCCCACGTGAGGATTCTTTTGTGACTAAGTAACCAAAGGAAGGTTGAGACTTTTGGCCAAATACCTGGAGCCCAAATTAGCTGCCAAAGTGGATCACGGGGGAGAGGCATCGGATGCATCAGAGTATAGGCCTCCTTAGTTGAGAACATTCCTTTTGTCGTATATCCCCACCTAATAATGTCTGGATCCTCCGAGCATCTGATTTTCCTGCGTTGAAACTCTTCACTGAGGACTTCCCAGGTAGCTTCCTGAGCTTGGGGAGGTATATGAGTTGAGTGTTTCCATTTCCTAAACTCATTGCAGCTCGTGGGTAGCCAAAACTGATTTACCTTGTCTTCCATGGAGTCGGTTATATTGCCGATGTTAATTTGAGTGAGAGTGTCAGTTATTTTAGGGTTCTTCTGCCAAGAGTCCATCCAGAATCTAGCTGTATTTCCATTACGAACTTCCCAGAAGCTTTGTTGTTGTATTAGCGCACAGTGTTGTTTGGCCACATTCCAGACTAGTGAACCTGAGTCCTCAGGGGAGAGCGTTATCAGATCCTCTAGAGGTCTGTTGTTGGTGTATTTAGCTATCCATAATCTGGCCCATGGTGTGTGTGGATTCGATAGCCATTTCCACCATATGCGTGCTCCCATGACTTCATTGTTGTGAGTTGGGTTTCTGAGTCCAAGTCCCCCCGCTTCTTTTGGTGTGCAAACCGTGTTCCAGTTGACCAGTGCCCATTTTCGATTCTGACCAGAGGATCCCCAAAGGAACTTGCGTTGCAGAATTTTTATCTATTTGAGGACCCATTTCGGAGCAGCTATAACTGAGAAGAGATAAAGAGGCATGGATTGCAGCACAGCTTTGATGAGAGTTAGCCTGCTCGCCATATTGAGAGCCCTAAAGGTCCAGGAGGAGAGTCGGGCTTCCAATTTTTCAAGGAGAAGGTTCCAGGAAGAGTGCTTGATGGCGAAGTCAATGAGGGGGGCACCCAGATACTTAGCCGGAAGAGACGCGATGGAGAACCCCAGAATACGCGCAATGTTTGCTTGGGTTTGGGGAGGGGTATTGAAAAATAAAATCTGGGATTTGGTATCATTGATGGACATACCAGAGGCCTTAGAGAAGAGGTTCAAGATGGCCTTGAAGGAACGGGCTTCTTGGACAGATGGGTGGCCAAAGATCATATTATCATCCATGAATTGCTGGTGAGTGGTAGCAGGGGAGTCATGAAGGGAGATGCCTCGCAATTACTGGGTGTGAACGGCATTATGAATCAACCTGCCGAGACCTTCAACCATGAGAACAAAAAGGAAGGGGGAAAGAGGGTCCCCTTGCCTAATACCTCTCGAAGGAGAGAATGGAGGAGAGGGAACCCAATTGACCAGGATAGAGTAAAAGGTGGAGGATATCAGATTCATAATCCATCTTATCCACATTTGATCAAAGCCAAAAGCACCCAGAATCTGTTGAATGTAATTCCAACTTAATTTGTCGAAGGCCTTGGAAGGATCAATTTTTAGGAGCATACCTGCCTTCTTGCTGACCTTTAAAGAGTGAATAACCTCATGAGGTAAGATTATACCATCCAAGATTTGACGTCCTTCCACGTAACCAGTTTGTTCGGGCGAGATTAGAAGTGGAAGAAGATGCTTGAGTTGATTGGCTATGACCTTTGAAATTACCTTGTAGATCACATTGCAAAAAGCTATGGGCTGGAATTTGTTTGGTGTGCTTGGTTGATCTTCTTTTGGAACCAGAGCAATGAAATTTTCATTAAGGGAAGGGAGTAGCCAATGTGTTGCTCTTGATTCCTCCACTAGCTGCCAAACTTCTATCTTGATGAGATCCCAGAAGTGGTGAAAGAAGTTAGAAGTAAAGCCATCTGGGCCTGGAGCTTTGCCATCCTTAGATTGTGCCATTGTTATTTCGACCTCCAGAAGGGTAACAGGGCGCAATAGCATTTGATTGTGCTCATCCGTTACCAACATGGGAATCAGATGAGTTATTTTGTCGATGGCCAGTTGTCTATCGATTGGGAGATCTTGCTATATGCCTTTAAAGTGTTCCAGAAGAACATGCTCAATATGTTCATGTTTCTCCAAACTCTCTCCCTGCTGATTAGTGATGTGATTGATGCGATTCTTCATTCTTCTTTGGACTATAGAGCGGTGAAAGAACTTTGTATTTCTTTCGCCCTCCTTTAACCAGCGGATTCTTGATTTTTGCCTCCAGAGAATTTCCTCTTGTTTATTTCTTTCATCCAGCTACTTCTGAAGGTCCTATTCCTTAGATGCAAGGAGTTCTTTTCTTCCCTCATTGATGATTTCCTATTGAACTTCTATCATTTTATGCTCAAGGAACTTTTTCTCCTGAAAGATGTTCCCAAAAACTGAGTGGTTCTAAGCCTTGATTTGGGATTTGAGGTGTTTGAGCTTTTGCTGGAACTGATACAGTTTTGAACCTTTGGGCGGGATGAAGCTCTTCCAAGCAGAGTAGACCATGGATTTGAAGGAGGGGTGGCTAAGCCAGAAGGCTTCGAATTTGAAAGGTCATTTCAGATGGGCACCAAGGCTTTGCCACTGAAGCGAGATGGGCTAATGATTCGAACCTGCCAAAGGTAGGATGGAAGCAGAGAGGTCCCCCCCATATGTATGGCATTATCCGAGATGAGAAATCAATCCAACTTTGAAGCTATATGCTGTCCTCCAGTTCTTCTGTTGTTCCATGTATATATGCCATTTGAAAAAGGTAGGTCAATGAGCCAGCTGTTGTTGATGAAATCTTTGAAGTGGGAGCATTCAGGTTCCAATCTTGGCCTTCCTCCTATCTTTTCTTCCATCCTGGTAATCATGTTGAAGTCCCCTCCAATTATCCATAGGGGGTGAGTCCTGTTAGAGTTGAGAGCTTCCATGGTGTTTAAGAGAGCGATCTTGTTGGCTTGGTCTTGGGGGAAGTAGACATTTGATAGGTGCCCATATATATTGGTTTCTATGGGATGGAAGGTGGCTTGAATGAGATTGTGTGCAGCATGGAAGTTGACTAGAATTATATACTGAGTATCCCAAGCTATTGCAAGGCTTCCCGAAGAGCCTAAGGCATCAACTGCAACTGAATGACAGCTAGGCCAAGCTTTTGATAAGATTGTGCCCAGTGCCATACTATTACATTTGGTTTCTTGAAGAAAGAGTATTTGTGGTCTTTCTTTCTGAATCATGTTTTTGATCATCCTATATTTCCCAGGGCTGTTTATCCCTCTAACATTCCATGAGATGAGCTTCATGGAGAACTATTTGTAAGCGGTTTGAAGAACTGGGTTAGCTTGGGGTATCATCCTGACTCCACCAGCAACTCCCCTAAAGTGATGGTGCACTACCAATCTGGTTTTCGACCTTGTTTCTTGGACTCTTTTATAAATTTCAGGCTGTCCCAGTGGCTACCTGGTTGAATGCCCAACTTATTTTGTTGTTTAACTTTGGTGAGGACAACTTCAAGTGTATCATTCTGTCGAGGATTGATTTTGTCATATTCCTTTCATCTGCAGGCATCCTCTAATCCCAGAAGATCAAGCTCCTCTAGATCGATGCATTCAGAGTCCTCTTCCATTAGGCTCGGTTGACTTCTTTCCAGGTTTTCCTTGCTGGCGAGATTAGGGTTAGGCGTCGGTCCATCAATATCCATGATGATGGGTTTCCAGGTAACAAGCTTTGTTGCTGAGGTAGGCTTGGGATTAGAAGACTCTGCATTTTGCGCTTCACTCTGAATCGGATTAGGGTTGGGTGGGTTGGGAATGCTCGAGGGGGAAGAGGGTTTGAGAGTGGGATCATGGGAGGTTGGGGGAAGATCAGTCAAGGGATTAGACTGGGATAGGAGGGAAAAGCTATTGTTGGTACACAGGGTATTATCAAACGGACTAGGTTTTTTCCCTGAAGAAGAGGGTTTCTTACTGTGCTTTCTGCAAGGTGGAACTTTGGTAAATCCATCTGCTTCCGTCTTGTCTTCTGCTTCTTTGTTCAGGGGCTGAGAGTTGAGAGGGAAATCTATGAAAATATGCCCATGGGCATGGCACCTACGACATCTGAATGGGACATGTTCATAATCTAAGGGCTAAATCCATTCAAAATCATCATGAAACAGACTTACCGCATCTAGTAGGGCCTTATCCAAATGCATGTATACACAAATCCTCGCATAAGAGGTATATCTTCTGAGCTTGGTCTCTTCCGCTATCTTGATGAACTCTCCCAGCCCCCTGCCAATCTCTTGGAGTGATTTATCATCCCAATATTCGAGCGGCAGTGAATATAAGCGTATCCAAACCAGAGCCCAGTTAAAATTTTCTTTGTCTGGATTGAATCTTTCTATCCAGTTCCTGAGATATAACCCAGCAAAATTGAAAAAATAAGTTCCTCCATCCATTACTGTATTTCGATCCTCTATGCAGTTGAATATGACGATGAAGAAGCCTTTCAGCCCAAGCTGTAGGGTAACATGTCCCTTGGGCTTCCATTTGGAAGCAATCCACCCATGTAGCACTTTTTCAGTTGGCCAGAAGCCAATGAATTTTCTGATGAGTGCATGGTCTTTCATATATTGGATCCAAACGTTTATGCGATGGCTCGGTAAATCGATCTTGGGTCTTTTGGTTGCGATGGGTTTACATGTGGAAGAAGTAGCAGCAGGTACATCCGGTGTTTTCTCTGAGGCCCACGCCTGAGATGCGTTATTCTCCTGCTCCTTGTCAGCATCTATTTTACTTTGGTCAGAGGCCGTGTTGATCCTTTCCTCGTTTGCAGGGGGAGGCTGACTACCCCCCCCGTTATTGTTGCCATACCTGAGCGCAGAACCCTGTTGCGTCACTTGGATAGGCGCAAACAGGGCACAACTACGATCCGTAGGCTGTTATGGTTTCTTCGTTGCAGTGGAAAACCAAACCCTAGCAGAGCGCTTCTCTCATCCCTTAAGTTATGCAATAAATTGGGAAAATGCTCATTTAACAATTCTATTTAACATTAAATATAATAAATATAGCACGAATTACATTGTATATTGCCTCAATCAAACCATTGTTATCAACACTCATGGGCATGAGATCTCTCGATGACTTCAACTATATAACAATGATCCAAAATTATCCACCACATACCATATGATGATGGAAGGAAAGTAAGTCCCAGATTTCCACCTCCAAGATGCATTATTGTTCTACCTGGGAAAGCTTATTTGTGTGGCTCATTCAATTTGGGTAATAAGCTTCTTTGGTGTAGAGAAGGCAATGACAAAGCTAAAAAAAAAACCTCCTTGGTTAGACCTTTCTAACAAGCCCATCTTGCGTGCCAAACAGAGATTATATGCCAAATTTATGACCCTAAGAAGTTGACATTCTAATTTACCCTGTCAGGGCCCATAAAATTTTGGCGCTTCATCTCCTTGGTTTAGAGTTTTGGATTTTTAGGGTTTCTCATTATTTCTTCATGATAAAAAGGTTTTGGAGCCTAGGTGTTCTGCAATTCATGAAAGAAAGTAGTTGTTACATCTCTTCTAAGAGATAAACTACCACCGCTTAAGCTATTTTGTTTTCATTATATTTGTAAATAGTTTCAACATTTGTTATTTATTAATTGAAGCTTAATTTCACTGTATCTATGTGTGTTTCATCCCTTCATAAATAAGGATCACATATATTCAATTGAGTATATAAATTAAAATAATGATACTTCATATTCATAATTATGATATCTTATAATTTCATGTTTAATATATATATATATATATAGATATAGATATTTGTTAGCTAATGTGAGTCTTGAGATGACAGGTATATGGGCCACACTAGCCTTTAGTATGGCTATTTTGTTTCCCATAGAGTTTCGAACCACTAACCTTTTCACCATAGATTGCCTTAACATAACACACCTTGCCATTGTTTATTCTACTTCTTGTGAATTATTTATAATATTATTAAAATATAAATAATTTAAATTCACTTCACATAAACCATTAAAATTTTGTGAACTCTCATTATTAAAGACCAACATAGATCCATCTAAGATCTACCAAAGACGGATCAAATAAAAAATTGAAAGAATATGGGCACACAAAACAATTTTTATTATTACACACAATCATTCAATTACATATATATCACAAGTCCCCCCTTTAGCTCTTACATGATAAAAAATTACATATGTTGAAGAATATAACTAGGTTCAGACTTCATTATTAATGTATTTGTCAAAATAATTTATTATTATTATTAAATGACTTATTAAAGCATGGGTTTCATGCTTGGGTAATATTTAGTTTAAGGTCCCAACTGTGGACTTCTAGGTTAGTTTTTACAGATTTAAATTGATCCAATTTTTGGGATTTTAAATCATGTAACTTTAGGTTGTCAAAAGGATCCTCCATTAAGTCATCTTCTTCAAGGTCATCATACTCGAAATCTACTTCAAAGAGAGCCCTCAAGACAAGAGATACAAGTCATCAAAACTAGCTTCTTAAGTCGGCCTCAATCAGTCTTCAAGTTGGCTCAAATTATTGACATAACTATTCAAAAGTACATGTTGCTTCATTTATGGAGGAACAACTCTATATATAGGGGTAGTTTCACATTTCAAAAACATAATTTCGAACACCTTTTCTCTAAGTTTTTCGGGTGGGTTGACAAGGAAAAATAGTTTAGACGTCTCTCACAAGTTCAGTGAAGTACAACATTACAGAGGCTTGATAAAGTATAGTGGTGCTGAGGCTCCAGTGGTATAGAAACTTGATGAAATCACAGTGGTGTAGTAGTTCGATGACAGTGCATGAATTTGGTACCTATACTTGGTATCTATGCTTTCTATGCTTGGTGATTTAAGTACATGATGCTATATGATGTCTCATCTCAAATGGATTCAATGTTATCTCCTCAGTGCTAAAAGAACTTATTGGTGCCCCTTTGCTACATAAACTCAGTGCTATCTCAAATAAGTGCTACAAGAACTCATTTCTATGATGATATCTCATGATGATGCCCAGTGCTACGTTCTCTTGGTCAAAGTAATGAGGATGAATTTTTGGTGCAAGCAAAGGAGATCTTGATGTCCTGAACATCTTAGTGCTAACAAAGTGAAGGGATGACTTGATGGAAGAAGCTTATAGTCTAAGATTCATGGTCATCTCATCTTGAACCTATTGAAGAAATAATTTTGACTGGGTTTTCCCAAAAGAGTGGGGTTTTTCCTTGGCAACGTGCCTACATATTGTGTCCTCTTCTATTTTTTTGGGCATTAGCCTTGATGATAAAAGATAAAATGTAAGAAAACATAATAATAATCACAATATAATGTCATGATAAGATAAAATAATTAACTTCCATTTATCTAACAACATATATAGCACAAATGTCTAATATGACCTTCAACAACAATTACGTTCACTCTAGGATCTTGCAGACATTGCTCTTTTTTTTCACCACCATATGAGCTACCACTTGAACTCCATTTGAAACGTAAATCCTCTCACCATCACTGAATAAATTTGTACAATTGATGCTTCTTGACTACGCCGAAGAATAGTCAAGATATTGAGTATCTCTACCAACATGCTTCCATCCTAGTAGTATGCATCAAACTGCATAATTCTAGTTATATAGGTAAGTTGTCTATGTACAGAGCTAGTAGTATCCATAGAAAATATATCAACAACCCAATCCACTCAACAAACTAATCCTACCTGTAAGAATTATTTCCAAGTAATCTATGAAGATTTTTCTTTTTTGTTAACTACAAAACATAAGTAAATATTTTCACATCGAAATATTTGATTCCTCTTGAAAAATAATAAATTTGTAGTTAAGATGGATCTATTTAGTTAAGAATAAAGTAATTCGTGATCACATATCTCGATGATATCCTTATCTTCATCCAGAGTTGGGAAAATCACTTGCAATATATTCAATAGGTCCTGTATACTATGCGGTAGTAGAATTTATGCAATAAATTATGAAAATTCTCATTTGGCATATACAAGGTCTAATATCTGGGTTAAATTACTTATGAGCAAGATGTGCACATGGATTCAACTAAGATCCAAGTGATTCATGATTGGTTGGCTTGGATGGCTTGGATGAGTCTCATAGAGCTTCATAGCTTTGTGGACCTTGCTAATTTCTATTGAAGATTCATGTTAGGGTTAAGTCACATCACTTGGCCCTGAAGTCAAGTTACCAAGGGTGGAGAAATTACTAAGTTTTTTTGGTCCAAGTCACAACATAAGGCATTCATTAAACTGAAACGTCGCCTTTTCTCAACTCTGGTCCTTAGCTTTCCATACTTTCAACAACCATTTGAAATTGAGATAAAATGCCTCTTCGTATTCTATTGGTGTAGTCCTCACTTAGAAATGGCATATGGTGGCCTATCGCAGTGAAACACTCCAATTACTATTGAGAGATAGCCCACCTATGATAAGGATATGTATTCCATTATGCAAGATTTCCGACAATGAAAACCTTTCATTATGGGGAAGGAGACGATCATCCACACAGATCACCAACCTCTTCAATTTATGAAGACACAGGGGAAGATACATAATGATCATCATCATATTTGCAACGATTCTATTTAACATTAAATATAATAATATAGCACGAATTACATTGTAGATTGTCGCTATCATACCATTGTTCTCAACGCTTGTGGGCACGAGATCTTTGGATGAATGCAACTATATAACAATGGTCCAGAATTCTCCACCACATACCAGATGATGATGGCAGGCAAGTAAGTCTCAGACTTCCACCTCCAAGATGCATTGTTGTTCTACTTGGGACACCTTTGTGTTCCTTCAAGTGAGGATGGAAAGATTATTTGTGTGGGGCATTCAAGTTGGGTAACAAGTTTATTTGGTATAGAGAGGGCAATGACAGTACTGCCAAAAATTTTCTCCTTGGTTAGACCTTTCTAATGATCACATTGTACGTGCCAAACGGAGATTACATGCCAAAGTTATGACCTTGAGAAGTTGATGTTCCAATTTACCCTGTCAGGGCCCATAAACTTTTGGCATTTCATCCCTTGGTTTAGAGTTTTGGATTTTTAGGGTTTCTCATTATTTCTTCATGATAAAAAAGGTTTTGGAGCCTCACTGTTCTACAGTTCATGAAGGCAAGTATTTGTCTCATCTCTTCTCACAGATAATCTACCACCGCTTAAGTTAGTTTGTTTTCATTATGTTTGTAAATCTTTTCAACATGTAACACCCTATTTTATTTTAGTTATTGTTGACAAACTTTTTATAATACATTTGAATTTTTAAAAGAAAAGGAAATAACGAATATGGTTATTTGTTAGTAAGATTTGAGCTTATTCATAAATAAAAATTGATAAATTATCCCGACTAAAATAGATTAAATGAATGGTAAAATGATTCCAAGATTCCAGAGTAAAAAGTAGAGGCATTTTCTGATAGTTACTTCCCAAAAGGATAAAATGGAAATCCTAATTAAGGGAAGGGATTTTGTTCTGGAAAAAATGTTAAGGGTTAACAACGGTATGTTGCATAGATTTGTCGAGAGCTGTTAGGGAACTAGTGGAGCTCTGAAAAACCCAGAGAAGCATAGGCTGGATTGAGATCCTGAGACCTTTCTTATAATTAAGATTGTCTACTACCTAAGGCTCTCGAGCGGAGCACGGGGGGAGCAGAGGACGTGATTTCCTCTATCAAGGTTGGGCGAAACCATCATTTATCTGAAAGGAAAAGTACAGAGATAAGTACTTTTTAGTTTATTTATCTTATTGTGCAAGTGATGGAGAAGGAAAGAAGTGTGTATGATTTGAATTTATTGTTTTGTCATTGATTCATATATGTTAATGTTGAATAGTACAAAGAACTTCCTTTCCTTTAATTTAGAATGCGAAATCTGGAAGTGAAAATCTAGAAATATAATCTATTATGTGTTATACCGAAGGAAAAACAATACAGGTTACTGCAATCTTAGATTTTGTACAGGAAACCGTATTCTACATAGCATAGATAGATAACTCAATAAGTATTACGAACCCTATTTCTTTAGACAATAGAAATAATCTTCTTACTCTATCAGAGACCCATTAAATCAGGAATGAATCTATAAATATTGTAGAATATGAGTACTTTTGTAAATCTTCAAACTGTTAAGGCACAGAGGTTTAGCGTCGAGCCCCATGGTGATAGGGCAAGGGTCATGGTCCTGTGGCCAATCTAACTACAGAATTTTTGTATCACACACATTCTAATAAATAGAGAAGAAGGAATGTTGTAGTATTTATCTTTAGTAGTTATTGACTGACGAAGTAAATCTACTACAAGTGTAATTAAAAACTGAAACTATGCGTATCGATGGGAAAATAAAAAGAACAACAGAACGCTATATCATATAATCGAGTTTTTCATGACAACAAGAGACCCAAAATACATATATAAACCATAAGCCCTCAAGTGGAGGAAGAAGGATAGACATGTATTTGAACTTAGATACAGAACTGAGGAATGTAATACCTCTTTCATGCCGATTTACGCAAAATTACAAAGAACCAATTCCTGAGTTCTAATAAATAACATCCAAATTGCATTGTCATTCAACTTAACATAAGATTCTAGGAACGAAGGCCTTCAGTCCTGAAGGGAATAGTTCATGCAAAACTACTGAATCAAGAGACAAAGGCATATCAAGCTAGTCTAAGAAAAATAACAAATATGCTAATCTTTCATCGAGCTTTAAGAACCCAAAAATAAGACTCTTGCATGTAGGCACAACCATGGCCATATGGATCCCTACACACAAGGAAGGTTTCACCCTCAAAAAGGTGAAGTATTGAATTAATAAAGGATGCGTTTTAGGATACCAGGGCATACCTGTGCCTTTAATGTGGTAATGCAATGTCAAACCCAATTTTCCACTTGCGGTTCTGGTATAAACCAAACCTGCGTCCAAAATAAAGCACTATGAGAATAATAGGAGTAAAAAGAACCTAAACATGTAAACCCATAAATATTATGAGAAATTATTAACTCAAATGTAAACCAGATTCGGATATGAACCGATAACAAGGTCATGATTTCGTTACCTATTTGGGTCGGGCATGCATTTTTCAAACTCCATCTTCCACTCGACCAGAAGAAGCTGAAATAAAATGTTTAGTTTCTCTCTTCACACATAAAACAACTAATAAAGGATGGAGCGAGACTTCCGACATTGAAAACCATATCATGGATGACCTTCCAGACAAATGAAATAACCTTAAATTAGAATAACTGTGAGTTGGTAAGTTTAGTATACTTGAAAGCATAGATTAACTCAGCAGAAGAAGTGACAGAACCTTTGTAAAAAGAATTAAAATTGTATTATAAATTGTTCAAAGGAAATGAATGAGGAATTTAACCTTCAAAATCTGAACAAGACTACATTATGGTGAAGGACGGATGCCTCCAGCGTCCATTCGAACTTACAGAACCATTTCAAGCACCAAATAAAATTTCAGAGCCAAGACAGCTAGAGTGGCGACAAAAAAAATGAGTTTGAGAGACGAGATAGGGGGTGGGTGTTTACCTTAACCACCCCAACCATCCTCTCATCCATTGGATCTAGGGTTCCACAAATCTACGAACTAGACTCTGTAGGTAAAAAGATGTGGGACAATCATAGGCCTGTTACCATATCATCCAACCAGATGTCTCCAGAACGAAGCAGACCAGTAACCAAGGTTAATCACATTGAATATTACATTGTACCCGTAGATATGCCAAGTGATGTCCAATTAATAGAATTCAAAACATTACACTTTGCAATCAAAACAAGTCTTAAGGTATTGAATGATTAAAGTTTGATTGAATAAATTCCAGTATTGATGTTCAAACGTGGAGTCGTAGTCTCAACTTGCATAGAGAAGTATATATATAATTTGGGAAAGCTATTTATGTTCGTCATTGGAGAATTATAATTTTAGCAATGTTATATACGTGACATTGGAAATTATGCATAGTAGCATGATATTTTATCATGGATAGAATAATCCAAGTAATTAGCATGTTGGTAAATATGTGGTAATAACTTGAATTACATAGGTAATAAATTTTTTTTATGATATGTTTTTCTCTATATAGTTGTGACAAGTGGCATCAGAGCATGGTTACATGCTTGGGCCACATGGGCCAATGAGATAATGTGGGTGTTTTAATTTTTTTTGTTGTTGTTGAAATTGTGCACAATGACAGGTAGAATGACAAGGAGATACAATAAGGATAGGATCCATTCATCAAACACCAAGAATAGGGGAAACCCATCCTCTGTCCAATCCCGAGGTCAACCAAGAAATGTGGGTGCAATTAAGCGTGGACCAACACCAACAAACCAGTAAATTACTGGAAGAGCAACAACGTCAGACAAATAGACTATTAGATATGACGCAACAACTTCAGACAGAGATGACTCAAGTATGAAGCAATAATTAAAGGTTAATGAAAGAGAAATAAAGGATACAGAAGAGCCTCTCAGATAAATAGAACCATCATATTGCACAGCCCAGTCCAGAGAGGGACACCCACAGAGAAGGAGAGCAACAACAACAAGTTCATGAAAATATAGAAGGGAGTCGTACCCAACGGAGTAATAAGAGTAGAACTTATAATGAAGTTGAATCTGGTAATATTTCAGATCAGCAAGAGCTGAAGAAGGAGAAAGTAGAATTACAGGGTGAATTCCGGAAGATTAAGTCTCCTACATTCGATGGAGAAGCTGAAGAAGTGGCGGACGCTTGGATAATAAACATGAATAAGTTTTTCCAAATCTATGATTATAACAACAAACTCAAGGCTCACCTACCTATCTATCAATTGTGGGAAAAGGCTACATTATGGTGGGAAGAGGTGAAAAATATGCGTGAAATTGAAGACCATAATGTGACTTGGGATGAGTTCCAGCAGTATTTCAAGGGAAAATATTTAACTGGATGATTTTATGATGAAAAATCAAGAGAGTTTCATGATTTATAATTGGGAAAAATGTCTATGGATGAATTTATCACTAAATTTACCTCGTTAAGATATGTACCATATTTAAGAGATGAAAAGGCAAGGTTACAACGGTTCTTGAGTAATTTTCCTGCTCACATGAAGGAAAGGATCGAGTTTTTGAACCCAAAAACTATGGACGAGGTTTAATAAGAAAATCATGGATGTGCTATTAGCAGTCCAGGGCAAAGGGATAAATTGGCAGAAGTTAGCCACCTAAGAAAGGGCAGAAAGGTCCCTCGAATTTTAAAAATAACAAACTGTGAAAACATAAAAATGCTGCGAGGAATTAAGCAAATAGGCAGATTGGGAAAAATCAGCAAAAACCCAAATGGGCAGCTGAAGAGAGGCATACTAAGGCTTCTAGCAGGCTAGACCTTGGACAGTCCCAAAAACCACCATTACAATGCTGGGGATGTGGAGAGGCACATTATTTTAAGAGTTATCCTCATAGAGGGAGAAATGAAGTGACAACCAATTTGCAAGAGCCATATACAGTGGGGGATGTGACGTGAAACATACCCAGGATCAATGTTGCACTAGAAGATCAAAAAGTGGATTACCAGCCAACTATGATAAAACTAGAAGGTAAGCTACAAACCCAATATGTTTCCATTTTGGTTAACCCTAGTGCCAGTTTGAGATATATAAACCCCTGCATAGTTGAAAACTGTAAACTGCAAAGTCAGAAATTTAAGAATCCATGGTTGGTTCAATTGGCTACAGGAGAAAAGAGGATAAAGTAATTTATTTTAAATCAGAAGACTGTACATGTCGAGAATTTCAGGGGATCAAGAAGCCACTTCGGTTGCACCCCATTACTGCATCTCAGCTGGTAAATGTATTAGAAAAGGGTGTCAGCTCTATGCAATTCAGGTGGGGTTTTATAACTCTAAGGATAAGACCCTTATGCTAGAAAATATTCCTATTGTATAGGAATTCATGGATGTCATTAGGGGAATTTTGAGGTCTAAAATTGGCCTCCTAAGGAAATTATAAAATAATAGTGGAAAAATTCAAATAATATTTGATGACATCATCAAATTTTAGAGGGAAAAATGAAAAAACTACTTTTTCAACTCATATTTTCAACTTATCTCCAAAAATTTTTACTCAAATTTCGAGTGGGAGTACTCGTTGGATGCGAAATTTAATTCCTCATCCAAAGAGTACCCATGTTGCATACTTTTGATGGGTCCTACTACACGAAAAATGAAAAATACATAAAAAACGTGATTGTAATCATGTTTTTTTTAATGTATTTCCCATTTTTCATGTAGCAGGGTTCATCGAAAGTATGCAACATGGGTACTCCTTGGATGAGGAATTAAATTTTGCATCCAACGAGTACTCCCACTCGAAATTTGAGTAAAAATTTTGGGAGATAAGTTTAAAATACGAGTTGAAAAAGTAGTTTTATTATTTTATTATTTTTTAATATTTTTACCTTTTTATTTAAAAAATGGTAAATCATCCCCCATGGTTGACATCATCATCTTGTATCCTATTGGTTGTTATAAAGTTTATTTTTGTTGTACATTTTTCATAGGAGGCCCATTTTAGACCTCAAAATTCCCCTAATGGTTCCCTGAAAATATTTCAAGATTACCTCTGAAGCAAGATATTGATTTCACTATATAGCTAATACCTGGGGCAGCACATGTGTCACGAGCACCATATAGAATGAGTGTGACTGAATTGACAGAATTAAAAATGTAGCTGCAAGAACTAACAGACAAAGGATATATTCGGCCAAGTTTGTCCCCTTGGGGATCACCAGTGTTGTTTGTTAAGAAAAAGGAAGGTTTTCCAAGATTGATCTAAGGTCGGGGTATCACCAAATATGGATTAAGGATGAGTATATATCCAAAATATCTTTCCATACCCGGTACAAACATTATGAATTTGTGGTGTTACCATTCGGACTAACCAATGCACCAACAACTTTCATGAGCTTGATACATGGTATCTTTCACCCATTTTTTGATAAATTTGTTTTAATCTTTATTGAATATATATTTATCTATTCTAAGAATATGGAAGAACACAAGGAACACTTATGCATAGTGCCAAGAATGTTACGGGAACACCCGCTCTACACCAAATTTAGTAAATGTGACTTATACAAAGAACAAATTGAATATTTGGGACACGTAATATCTGTTGAGGGGATTTCTGTAGACCCCGAAAATATAAAAATGATTATGGAATGGAGAGTTCCTAGAAATGTAGTAGACACACGTTCATTCATGGGCTTAGCTAGTTATTATTGATGATTCATTAACGACTTCTCTAAAATAGCCTTTCCTATTACCTCCCTGCAGTGGAAAGGACGAGTCTTTAAGTGGACTAAAGAATTTCAAAGAAGCTTTGAACAATTGAAAGAACTACTAAATATTGCCCCTGTGCTAGAAGTAGAAGATCCATGCAAGGAATTCGAAGTCTGCACTGATGCCTGCAAGGAAGGGGTGGGAGATTTTTGACCCAAGAAGGTAATTTCATAGCATACGAGTCCAAAAAATTAAAAGATCATGAGCAAAGGTATTTTGCCTATGATCTAGAGTTAACTGTAGTAGTGCATGCCCTGTGAGTGTGGAGACATTACTTGTTGGGAAAAAGGTTTGTGCTAAGAACCAACTATAGCATTTTAACTAGCTATTTTAAACAATATGATTTAAATGCTTGCCAAGCAATATGGAATGCATTCTTAAGTGAATTTGATTTTGAAATTCAACATGTAAAATGTAAGGAGAACTGTGTTGTTGATGCTTTCAGCAAAATATTTCATTGCATCTATTAACTCTATTTTAACCAGGTTGAGTCTAAGTTCTAGGAGAAGATTGTGGAGGGAACAAGGAAGGACCTTGAATATCAATTCCTATGGCAACAAGCAAGAGAAGACAAAAATCAAGGAAGGAAATCGGATTATGAGATTAATGATAATCAACTCTTTTTATTCTGAAGGAAGATATGTATTCCAAATCAGATGAGCCTAAAGGGGCTGATTTTGGATGAATATCATCGGAGTACCTATGCAGGGCATCCCAAATATCAAAATATGTTAACAACAATTAGGAAATATTATTTATGGCCAGGAATGCGTAAATTTTTTTTTGAATACCTGACCAAATGTTTGGAGTGTCAGCAAGTCAAATTGGAACATCAACATCCAACATGATTGCTTTAGCCTATCTCGATATCGGAGTGGAAATGGGAAGTCATTTCACTTGATTTCATTATAGTATTACCAAGAAATAAAATACATAATGACTCAATCATGGTGGTCGTAGAAAGGCTCAACAAGGTAGCTCATTTCATACCTGTCCAGTCAACTTACAAGAATGTTCAGATTGCTGATATCTTCATGAAATAATTATTTAGACTGCACGGTATTCCAAGAATTGTCATCTGAGATCGAGATGTAAAATTTACATCAGCCTTATGGAAGACATTATTCACTAGTTTCGGGACACAAATCCATTTTAGTACCACTTATAATCCTCAAACGAATGGGAAAACAGAGAGGGTAAATCAAATATTGGAGGATATGTTGCGCATGTACATAATGCAACAACCCACAAAGCAAAAATAGTATCTGCATTTGGTCAAATTTTCCTATAATAACGGATATCAAGAGTCCCTAAAAATGAGTCCTTTCGAAGCGTTGGAGTAGTCCGGAAACCAAGATGATGCTTAGACTAGATATGTTGGAAGAATTGGAGCATGAGATAAGAAATATTAGACAGAACTTAAAAGCAGCTCAAGACAGACAAAAGATATATGCAGACCAAAATATAACCTTCTGGGAGTTTGTGGTGGGTGACCACGTATATGTAAGAATTAAACTAAATAAGAGTGCCTTGAGGTGGAATACTTGGGCCAAATTGGCTCCTAGGTATTGCGGACCATTCCAAATTCTGGAACGGATAGGGCTGGTGGCTTATCGACTAGCGCTGCCTAGTCATATATTGGTACATAATGTGTTCCATGTATCTCTGTTGAAGCGATACATACATGACCCTAAACATGTGATACATTGGCAGAGCATACATGTAAGTTATGATTACATTACCATTTGCAAATGAGAAAGGTTCTTGATTGAATTAATTATAAAATTTTTTTTTTATAGTTAGAACCGAACGACGAGTTTTTGGTAGAACCTCAGTGTATTCTTGATCAGACAGAAATAATGCTCCGGAGGCGAGTTATCCCCAAAGTTAAAGTGAAACGGAAGCACTTTAGCCCACAGGAGGCTACTTGGGAAGATGAAAATTTTATTCGAGAAGCATACCTTGGAATGTTCTCAATGATAAAGTAACACCAAGGACGGTGTTTTCCTTAGAGGGGGGAGATGTAACACCCTGATTTATTTTAATTATGGTTGACAGAATTTTTATAATACATTTGAATTATTAAAAGAAAATGAATTAACGATATTGTTATTTGTTAGTAAGATTTGAGTTTTTTCATAAATAAAAATTGATAAATTATCCTAAGTAAAATGGATTAACTGAATGGTAAAATTATTCCAAGATCAGTGAATAAGTTTTATATCTGAAAATTAAATTAGCACAACAATAACTAACATTCAAATTCAGATCATTAGTAGATAAGTTTATCTAGTCCCTTCATCATGTTTGTATTATTTTACATGCCTGCATCGTTCCTAGTATAATATTAACATTCATTAATTGAAAATTTGTTACATGTAACAATAATTGGTTATGTTGTGCAAGTCATTTTCCTGAAACACAAACAATAGGCGAAAGAGAATGATTTGGAGCCAACTTGTACAAAAACATTCATGTATTTTGATTCCCAGTTCGAGAGCTCGACGTGGAATACACATAATGTTGTCAGTAGGGATAGACTTTGTTTAATAATTTGTATCATTAAAAGGTTGCAATACTATATGTTTTCTTTCCCAGATATTATGGATCTTAAAATTTTATAGATTTTGATACATTTTGATAACTCTTCAGGAAATAAACTTTGTGTAATGTGGCCTTTTCAAGATTAATATAATTTGCAAGAAATTCTTGGAAAATAACCCTGTTTTTCCAACCAACCCTCTTTGTTTTGCCAAAATATTTATTATCACTCTAAGTTAATTAATATAAATCCTTCATATCTATCAATTTTCTCTTAGTCTTGGTGAGTAGTGATGCAACTCAATTGAAAATTTAGACTCCAAAATACATCACCATTTTCTAGATTTGTTATAGGTGCTGGAAAATGGTTTTCCAGTGCCTACAAAAATTCTAGAAAAATGTTGTAGGCGATGGAAAATGATTTTCCAACACCTACAACAATTCTAGAAAAATCTTGTAGGCATTGGAAAATCATTTTCCAATGCTGACAACAATTCGATAAAATTGTTGTGGGCACTAGAAAATGACTTTCCAGTGCCAACAACAATTATTTTACAGTATTTTTCTCATTTGTATCTATAGAATTCATTATAACTAAAAACCAAGTCACATGATTTTAGTGGACAAGGCGCACCTGTAATTATCACATCTTCTGATCAAAATATTTTTTTTACCCTTTGCTTTAACTCCGGAAGGACACTGACATTTGATAAAAGTTGGAATTCAAGAGATTTTGAAATGCCAGTTACATATGCTTTTGAATATTCTCTACCCTTTGTATTGTGCTTGCATTCGAGAGTGCAAGTTTAGTTACGTGACTTATTAGTTTGGAAAATGAATGTTATTGTTAAAGGATTTTTAAACAAAATTGATGATAGGTAGGATGGGAAATGGTATTGGCTTTATATATTTTTATAAAATCTCAAAAAACTTGGTAAATAATTTTAATGCTAATTAAAAATTACTATTTATAGAGGAGAAGTGAAGAAATTTTTGCTAATGAGAAGAATGAAAGGATTATTATTAATGGACAAGGTTCAATTTTCACTAGGATTCTTCTGCATCCATGGGATATCCAGAGGTTGTGGTCAAACACATGGTTGCACTTAAATAAATAATATTAAATGAGCGTTGTAGATGTAGACACAAAGGGATTATGTCTCAATTGTTTGAATCATTTGTCAAAGGCATGTTGTTAATGTGGAAGTATAAGATACATGTTACAATTTGAAAATCCCTTTAGATTAGTAGTTGTTATTCTTGATGTCAAATGAGTTGTGCTTCATGATATTTTTTGACTATATTTCCCACTATTTTCCTGTTGAATGTGTGTATTTCCCACTATTTTAATGCATCTCAAGCTAATGTCAATTAAAATTGCATCAATTAAAAAATATGCTCAACCTCATGAGTAAAGTTGACTAGGCATATAGAACCATTGGGTATAAGTAAAGGTTTCCAGTAGGAGTATGTGTTCTTTTTTACTTATTTCACTATGTTTCCAATAGGAGTATGTGTTCTTTTTTACTTATTTCACTATGATCTATGAAACCATATGCTGATTAAAATTGCACCAATTAAAAAAGATGCTTGGCCTTGAGTGAGCGAAGCTGACTAGGTCTACTGAACCATTGGGTATAAATTAAGGTTGCCAATGGGAGGTTGGGTTACTTATTTTCTACGTATGTCGTTATGATCTATGAAAATCTAGATCAACCATTGTAGTGTTGAACATCCTTAGGTTGGATATTGTATTATTGCCTATTATTAGATAAGCACTTCTTCCTATTGTATAGTGTGTCTCCTTTTAATACTTGGGTTCATTCATTCAATCATTGTGTTCTTTTATTTCGATAATTAATAACAGTAAAATAGACCATGAAGAAAAAATATATATCATGTTAATGATTTAATAGGTCAATTTAGTAGTTGCAGTGTTGGTTTTGAGTTTGATTTAGTTAAATAACAATAACATCTAGTGAAATTGTCTAATGACCATAGTTGTTTGGGTCAAAAGGCCCTATTCCATTGGTTTGGCTCACAATAATCAAGGCATGCCAAGTGTCCCATCGATATCAGTGCCAAAGATGATAACACCCAATCTCTTTTAAAGAAGGGAAAACCCCAGACATTGATAAAAAACTAATGAAATGATTAAGAGCATGGTGGGGTCACAATATCTCCATTATATCATAGCACAACTTATAAACTCACACCAAGAAGGGCATGCCATAAGTCCCTTATTTAGTGCATCGAAGTAACTTTTACGTCATGAGGACATCTTCAATGTAGACATGCTCCTATCATTGGTGCACTTTAACCTCAAGCCTCACAAACCCCTTTGTTAAGCCCCATACATCTATCATCAAGAACCTTCCCCATTCTCGATATAAAATATGATTGGAAAATCACATTATTGGGTAGGGGTCATGTGTATCCCTTCCACATGACTATAAGGGATAGTTTTATGATCATGGGCTCTATTCTCCAGCATTAGGCTTACCTTATCAATGACCTATATTTTCATTCAGCCAAATTTTTATACCATCAAGACTCACCTGTAATAGATCACATGGATAATTTTCCATCCAATTTATCTACAGTTATGGCCCACACCAATTATGGCTTGCTAGACATTTCTATGGCATGTATCTAATACAAATTGGACCGTTAATACAAATTTGGTTAAAAATGTTTGTCATTCTAGGATTTGGTCAATAACACAGAGTTGTACAAATTGATAAAGCCCTCCCTTGATGCTCTTGAATATTAATCGGTTGCCCCTCTGATTAAATTGTTACCTTCACAACTAACTCTTTCTTCAAGATAGCATTCGCCTAGCTAGAATTTCACTTATCTCCTCATGAACTAGATGATTGGAAGAAATAACAATATAAATGGATATTACAATTTCATGGGGCTTCTAAAAAAAATCCAGGGGTGGTAGGAGGGGGAAGGATATTACTTAATCAACAGAGGTCGATGTGTTCCAAGCCATAATTATGGAATGTAAACTCATCAGAGATGCCCATGTATGCTAATATGAGCTCTAGGTGTACCTAGGGGAGCAAGACATTGACCTAAAAAATCTAGCGACGGAAAACAACTAATTTTCATTTCGTTGACTCGAGAATATATGCATCTTTTGCTCATCTTGAAGTTTTATAAACTCTATTTTAATGGGCTTATATTTATTCTACTAGTGTCTTTCCATGTAATGGGCTTGCGGTCACTTCGAACTCTGGTTTCTCCTGAAAATTAGCCATTGTAATCTCCTGAGTATTTGGTGCATACAGGCACATACTTAATACCAAAAGTACTCATTTAAAAATAAAAATAAAAATGCACTAGTCTTTTAACATTAGTGGGAGCAATTTATCGTGAAAATATTATATTTATTTATTTATTTATCCTAACAATATATTTTGTAAATTTTCTTTAACCTAGTTAACGAAATTAGTTAAATAAAATGTATTTTGGTAAAATTTGATATGGTCAATATTGTTTAACTTAGTTAACAAAATCAACTAATTTTCAATTTAGTTAACACAATTTTCTATTTTCTAATTATATATTATTAGGTTATGTGAGTCTTGAGATGAATGATATATCTAACCTGTGGTCCCCAACATCACACTAAGACTAGGCCACACATGGTTGGATGTTGCCCCATGGAGTTTTGAAACGCTAACCTTTTCACCATGGAGTGCCTTAACAAAACACCATGTCACCATATATTCTATACCGAATGGTCTTATTTAAAATATATTATTAAAATAAATTAAATTAAATTAGATTCACTTCTCATAATCCATTAAAATTTTGGCAACTCTCATTGTTAAAGACGAGAGCGTAGATCCATCTTAGATCAGATCTACAAGTGAGAATATGGATTCAAATACCTCATATATATATATATATATATATATATATATATATATATATATATATATTATATATATATATATATATATATATATATATATATATATATATATAACTTAAGTAAATATTTGATTCTTCTTGACTATTGGTGTATTTGTGGTTAAGATGAATCTATGTTCATTTTGAGCAACACATACATAGTTGACATTGAAATATTTTATTTACATTTCACATTTTATACATTAAAATATTAATACACATGCATCAACCATATTGGAATGTAGGAAACATACATTCATAGGACTATATATATAATTAATTTTGTTATTAACATTAAAATGTTACATGTCAACTCTATATTAAAAAATGAAGGAATTACAAATCTTCCTAAGAAAATCTATCAATGCAATAAGAATTCTCTCTCTCTCTCTCGATATATATATATATAATCCATATTAAACTTGTTTAACTAATAAAATGGTATTTACATTATACAAATTAAAAAGTTAATACATGCCTTAATCATATTCTGAAGTAGAAAACATGTATACATAGGACTCTATATACAATTATTTTTGTTATAAATATTTTTTAAAATGTGACATATTTTTGTTTTTAATATTTAAAATGTTATATGCCAAATTTATATTAAAATATTAATGAATTACAAATATACCTAAATAAGTTATTAATGGAATAAGAGAGTCGACAATGAAATAGTTTATTGATGATTTACATTAACACGTTAAAATGTTAATACATGTCTTAATCTAGTCATATTTATAAGTAGAAGACATATATTCATAGGATTGTCTCTCTCTAAAAATATTTTTTATATAATTTTTATTATTAATATTTAAAATGTTACATCTCAAAATACTTGGAAGTAATACTTCCATATGCATTGTTAATTGTTGTGACTTTATAGGTTAGATATTATTATTCCTATATATGTAACCATTATTTGATCAATAAAATATAGTGTGATTTATGTTTGGTGTGTAAACAATGCAAGTAACATCATATTAAAAAATGAATTAATTTCAGATATCCCTAAAAAATAATTTATTAATGGAATAATATATATATATATATATATATATATATATAATTACCGATCAAACGGGAACTATTACCTCAAAACGAGAACTCTAGCACAAAAAAACTCAAAACACATGAAAAAACACCCAAAAGCGAAAAGTGCGTCTTCGAGAATGCATTGTTTTTTTCCGGTCAAATTTCAACATTTTTTTTAAATTATGCTAAAAACCAATTTTTTTTATTGAGAAATGGATTGAAAAAATACCCTCAAAACAAAAAGTATTGATGGTGGAATAACGTCGCCAATTATTTTTGTGCAAAAAACAATTTGAAAATGAAAAGTGTCGATGCTAGAATAACATTGACAATTTTTGTGTGTGTAAAACACAGCCTGAAAACAAAAAGTGTTGTTGCTGGAATAACGTCGTCCATTTTTTGTGTGAAAAAAACACCTTGAAAACGAAAAGTGTTAATGTTGGAATAACGTCTTTTTCTTTTCAGGGTAAATTGTCAATAGGTTTTAATAATGACATTAAATATAAAATATCATGACTTGAAAATTCTTAAAATTTCAACGATAAACATGATATTAAAGATAAAATATCAAAATTCTTAAAATTCCAACAATTTTTACGCATGGTATTAAAGATAATCTATTATCGTGTCTGTGAAAAGCTTTGAAAATCCAACAATGACATTCAAAATAAAATATCACCTTTATGAAAATAAAATTCCAACTATTTTTAGGCATGGTATTAAAGATAAAATATCACTTGTAAAAATAATAAAAAATAAAAATAAAAATAAACACAAAAAAATCATAAGAAAATAAAAAAGGGAAAAATTTTATACCATCAAGACTTACCTTTCATAGATCACATGGATAATTTTCCATCCAATTGATCTACAGTTATGGCCCACACCAATTATGGCTTGCTAGTTATTTCTATGGCATGTATCTAATACAAATTGGCCTGCTAATACAAATTAGGTTAAAAATGTTTGTCATTCTAGGATTTGGTCAATAACAAAGAGCCTTACAAATTAATAAAGCCCTCCCTTGGAGGGTGTATATTTATGAGCAACACTTATAGGGAATTGCCACTTCTCTCAGGGTTAGAGAGTTAATATTATTTAAAACATAATAATTTGGTCATGGTCAATTTTATGGATCTGAAAGTCATTTGATTTAATGTTTTTAATATTGTTTTGTTGCTTATGGATTTGAAAGTCATTTGATTTAATGTTTTTAATACTATTTTTTTGCTTATGGATCTGAAATTCATTTGATTTAATGTTTTTAATATTGTTTTCTTGCTTATGGATCCAAACTTCATTTCATTTAATGTTTTTAACACTGTTTTCATGCTTATGGATATGAAAGTCATTTTTAGGCCCCATCACTAATTTAAACTTTAAATTAAGACATAATTTCCTCAATGCATTAGAAAAATAAAATCACTAACATGGTAATAAAACAAAAAAGAAAATATATCTAACCTCAACAATAATCAATTATTTAGTCATAAACCATGCAAATGTTACATTTCTCCATATACATGGAATATATCACAGTTTCCCATATACTTGTCACCCATACAAGATAACCCAATATTTTATGGTTAGGGGAAAAAAGTACATTAATGGGTTCTTCTTTAATGAAAGAGCGATGCCATTAGTGCCCCCACAAAAATGAAAAGAAACGTGCATTCCCATAACGACGACCTATCTTGCTGCTACTCAATGACTTCTGGTGTAACAGATGATGATCCTATGTCATAATTCACAACTCCACACAATAGATGTGTGGACATTCTTTGTATATTAGCATGGTAATTTATGTTAAAATATTGAAATTCATAACTCCTAATATTGGATTCCTTGTAAAGGGGTTTGAGATTGTCCTTTTGAACTTGATATGTGCCTTTCATCTGGTTGCAAATTAATTCTGAATTTGTGAATATGGTGATATCATTGACACGAATATTTTTTGCCTCTTTCATCCCTTAGACAAGGGCAATGTAATATGCCTCGGTATTTGTAGTCCTTCCCTGCACTTCTTTCTTTCTATGTAGCACATGTTTTGTTGCGCTATTGCAAAGCATAAATGAATGATAACTCATCCTAGATTAGGAAAACATGAGACCTCAATGCACATGAGCCACTTTTGCAACATTTTTATCTTACAATAGTTGGAAAAAAAAATGACATGATATTAGAATTAGGCATTTAAATTTTAACATTAAACAACCTGTAGTGCCAATAATAAACAAGGATACAAAAGAGAAAAATATACACTAAAATTATTATTCATTTAGAAGTGACACTAATTTTAGGGTAATAACATAAGAAAATCACTCAGGAAAACATAGAGAGCTATAGCAAACTACCATTAATATGGTTATGGATGTATGTATGTTCTCAATTGCCCACTTATCATCTTTGTTATTGCTTGATATCTAATTTCCCCAAATGTTCAAGGCCCCTCAAAACAATACTTGGGGAAACTAATTCTATATTTTCTTAATGATTGATGTGGTAATGGTGAATTCATCACTAATTGACTTGCTTCTTGGAAGTAATATGCATATGAAGGAATTTAATTTTTTACAAATTTTCAAAGAATGGTTTGTGTTGATATAATGAAAAATTGTTTAACCATCTAGATGTCAGTGTGTTGGGGTTTTATCCATGTCTGTGAATAATGGTCTTCAGATGTAGAACTTGTGTGAATATACCATATCTTCCCAAAAAATAATTTACATAATTAGGTACATGCCACTTATATATCTACTTCTTTTTTTACAACTGTGATTTCACAACTAATAGATCTGTTTATTATGCTTTAACCAAGGCATCCAAGAACTCTGGAAACTGATTTCTGTAGGGGCTAGAAAATAATTTTCCAGGGCTCTTGTAGGTGCTGGGAAATCAGACTCCAGCGCCTACAACAATGCAGTCAAATGGTGTATAGTTCAAATGTGTGTATAGAATTATTTGTTTCAATTACTCAACACCTCATGCCTAATTATAAGGCTATATGAATATTGTGGCTAATTTGAAAGTACCCTGCAGAAGATTCTTTGTTTCAATTTCTCTTCACCTTAGAAGAAGCTAATTTATTTTGAACTTATTATGCTAACTCTACTGGCTATTTTATTGAAGTGGTTCTAATCAGTCAGAAGGAACATACAAAATTATTTTATCAAGTGCCTAGATTGAACTAATATGAAGATAGAAATGTTGGATATGGTTTGTTGGTAAAGAAAAAACAAAGCACAAATTTGAATGAGACAAATTTCCCTAATATTACTCTTGCTAGGTAAACTATGGACTATTTTTCACTCCACAAATAAAAAAGGATCTATAAAATGCATTATTCACTAGTACACAATGGCCAATTTGTTACTAAAAATGACTAAAATGTGCATATAAACAACATTTTTCAGTCAGTGACCAATAGTAGTTAATTTATAGTATCTTATAATGTGACCAACTTTTAGTCGTATTTAGCTTAATCATTAATTAGCTATCTCAAATTTATTTCTAGTAGTATATTTAGTCATTGATTTATTAATTAATTGTCACAATTAATGACCAAATCTGCAACAAAATATATTACTAAATGATCACCCTATAAAACCAATTAATGACCAAAGAAATATAACTAAAATGTTGGTCGTGTTATAAGATATTGTAAATTGGCTACTAATAGTCATATATATGCAAATTTTAGTCATCGTTTGAAACCAATTAATGACCAAAGAAATATGAATTAATTTTGGTCATGTTATAAGATATTGTAAATTAGCTATTAATAGTCATATATATGCAAATTTTAGTCATCGTTTGAAACCAATTAATAACCAAATAAATATGACTAAATTTTGGTCGGGTTATAAGATACTGTAAATTAGCTACTAATAGTCATATATATGCAAAATTTAGTCGTCCTTTGTAATAAAAAATTATCATTTGTAGTAGTCATTTATCTTTTTTTGGTAGTTTCATATTCATTATATTAATGACTAAATTATTTTATATTCATTTCATTTACTTTCATTAACAATTATTATAAGAAACTAATTTAGTCGTATATTCATTTGATTTGTGTTCATTAATAAACATAAACTACTAATTTGATAATTTTAGATTGATTTTATTTGTTCATTATAAATCAACATAAATTAATTAGTATGATTTTGCAACTAAATTTAAAAAATGGCATACAATGTACATGTTCATCTAATATGAAAACACAAAGTTACATATGTTAATTACAGTACTAAATAATATCAAGTGCAACTATAAATAATTTCAACCACATAAATTATATTACATAAAATATCAAGTATTACAATATGAGTTTGCAACTTAATATTGGTTGGAGTACAATTTACACATGAAATATTGTTTCATCACTTCAAAACATTATCATTGTGTTGCCAAGGCATTGCAGGTGAATTCACCAACTCTAAAGACTTGACCATCAATCTCTATGTGTGTCGCTTATGCGGGATATTGACTCTACAAGTACCACTAGACCAATTCTCTTCTCTCTCTCTCTCTTTAATTTGCATTTTGTCGCTTCAGTGTTATTTTTCTCCTCTTTCTTCAATTCCTACTTCTTACCATGAATACTAAGTTCCTTTTCCAAAAAAGAAAGAAGATACAATGCAGAGTATAAGATATGAAAGACGATGAACACTGGAATATAACTAAAGTATACTATAAAGGATTTATAAGATATATACCTAACATCAACAATATTTTCAATGGCATTTTCCCCCATAAAAACAAGAAACTCATACTAGTTTGCTTTAGTTGGGCAATAATGGCTTATATGTGGCCAAATGATCTATATAAACAAAGAAACTAAAACGTTACCTAGAAATAACACCTTATTAAAATGAGTATTCAACATTCAAGGACAGATTAGGCACAATCATGCCAACTAAGCTACATGCTAAAAATATCAAGTTGTAGATTACTTATAAAATGTGGGAGTGCAAACAAAAATCCTAGAAAATGTTAAAGCGAAGACTAGAATAAAATGAAATGAAGTAAAAAGTATAAAATAATAGGATAGCCTTGTATACATGTATATAACCAGATAATGTAGAACGCTAAGTGAATAAGTCCAGGGCTAGTGGCCGATTATGTCAAGAATGCCAAATTATGATGAGAATTTCTTCAGATGAGAACTACTATTTGGGTCCATTATCACATATGAATACGCCAACTAAAATATATCTGATTATTAATGTTTTTCTTATATTTATGGATCTCTACAATATAAGTGGATAAATCGCAAACACAATTCCCTTCCCATTGTGTTCCTCACCTGTGGTACAATATATTAGCTATGATGTGGAGCAAATTTACAACATCGAAATATGTAGCAATCACCACTAGTAATCCCCTAAAAAGGTTTATTTTGGAATGTAACTTTCAGATTCCAATTGCTATATGATTCTTGAATGGAAAATCCACACTGAATTCCAACACCAAACTTCCAATTTGTGGGAACACCTGTGGCCATCATTAATCACTCAAACTCAAAACATCAGTGATCATTATAATGAAAAGATAAAATAAGAGTAGTTTTTATATTTTATGTAGATTTACATGCAAAGCACCATTAGTTTCCCGATATTTACCATACTTGTAATTTCCAATATATAACAAATTGATTGATATTTTATAGCAAATACTTGATTCAATAAAAACAAGAATTTAACATATTACAACAACACCACCAATGTTTGATCCTCAATTACACTACAATAAAAAAGGACATTGGTGAGGGTTGAAAAATGTCACCATAAGCTCAATGGTAACGGTCAAAAGAGCATTCGTCACCAAAAATTGAATGTCACAAAAGGTAGCGTCACCAAAAGTATAGGTGTTGTGGTGACATTCAAGGTCCCTCACCAATAATGTTTTATAATGATAGATAATTACCATCACCATTTCATATGAGAAATAGTGATGGAACTTAACCTTCATCGCCAAAAAAATGAACGTCACCAAATATGGGATTGCCAAAAGTATAAGTGTTGTGGTGACTTTCAAGGTCTTTCACGAAGAATGATTATAATGACGGATAGTGACTATCATAATTTCATATGAACAACATCAATTTATGATGATGGACCTTTCATGGTCTTCACTATTGATGCATATATATGGTGGCGTTCATTTACCATCACCATTTCATATTTTGGTAAGGGTTGAAAAATGTCACCATCAGCTCATTGGGGATGGTCAAAAGAGTCTCTTTCACTAAATATTGATTCTCTCCATTGCATATAAATATCAAGGCATGATGGAATCAAACCTCCAACTTTTTTATTGTAAATAAGGTGTTGTTCCATTGAGTTAACACCCTTTAAAGAATTAAACTTTAAAAAAATAGATCTTGAAACTTTATAAATTGTAAATTCTACAACTTTCAATAAATTATAAAACTTTGTAAAGTATTGGAAAATATTTTACTAAACAAGAAAAATAGGATCGAAGTTTGTACCTAATAGTTATGGAAGTTATGAAAAGTGGGTGGAGGAAAAAATAGTCATGTATAAGATACTCAATACTTTAAGTTAAATACTCAATTAGAACTGAAACTTTAAAGAAATTGATAGCCTATAAATGACCTACAATTATCAAATCTAAAATATGAAATTGCTCCAAAGATTGATTTCTCACCTTATGAATCATGTAAATATGTTGTGACAGCATAAAAATCCGCCTCTAAAAGATCGATGTCCATGCCAAAAAGTAAAAAACAATGAGTATATATCATGCAATTATAAATAATGAGCTACATGCTTGAATCCTACTGGCTATGGGTTCTAGAAAACTAATTGGGAGTGGTTATCGTTATTAACAAATTAAATATCTCAAAATACAACAATCAATAACAATGATCCTGAAACGTAACCACTAAAGAGATGTTAAAAATTGTAAGTACAAAGTTTGGCTAATATATGTTACACCAACAAAATATCAAAGGGGCATTTCGACACTTCCAAATACACACCAAGCATGAGTATCCAAAGATGTAATTGTATGGATACAATGAAATCACTCTCTACCTCTCAATGATAACTATGTCCTCCCACAAGTACTTCAACTAGCAAAGGGGTGTGAAAACAAGCACCTCAAAGCAGAAAAAGCTACACATTACAAAAACACACTTCATCCTCCCTCTAATTTTATAGAATAGATCTAGGGGAATAAAAAAAATATCTATAGAGAATAGGATTAGACTGGGAAAAATAAATATGATAAGAAAAAAAATAACCAACAATGAAAATCTACTAATTTGAACACATTTCAAGTACATTAAACCAAGAAAACATCCATAGTACATTAAAGTGACATTGGTCAATTTTTGTATTGGTAAATTTTCAACTATCCATAGTGCCACCAACCTAATGAACTATGATAGGAGATTTTTCCATTAATGGAGCAGCATGTTTAAATCTCACATCGTTTCTTGATAAACATTTTATTTAACTCACAACCATGCATAGTTATAGTGCATAACTAAAAAACATGGACATAAAAGTGAGCATAAAGTCCAGAAGCCCAATCTACCTTAATGGAGAAAAACAAGAAATCAAAACTTATGTACAATGTACCAACCATTGAAATGATAGAAATATGAAATAAAATGTCATGATACTTCTCATAAAGGACCACAGGGGCTTCACTCAATGAACTTCTGACCTATCACGTGCGTTCCTAACATATTAAAAAATACTCTTAATTTGACGACATATTGGAAAATATGCGTAAAAGTCACATTATTCAACCCCCTACCAATACGAACCCAATACACCTTCCCAATTCAAAAACCCCTACTTCTACTAGATATTGTAGGTATATATTTTTTCATTAACATTTTTTATACCCCTTTATATTTTTTCATTAACTTTGAGCTCCATTTTTTATACTTGCCAATATAAAAACCCTTTACCTCCGATATATCCCCCAATATATTATGCCATTTTTTCCTCAATATATATCCCCCAATATGAACCCATGTGGTATGGTATTTCTGCCCCAGTGAAGCCCCCATGTAAAGGACAAGCAAAATCATATCACCTTCAACGATGAATTTATAAATCTTTTTCAGAAGATGGTGTTAATACACTAACTATAGTTGGTTAGCAAAAATAAGTCAAGGATATATGTAGTTGGTTGGAAAAAATTCATACTTGAAGAAACCAAGCCTATACTCAAAAACTTAATCATTAGGGAGTACCATTTAGATATGGGTTTTGTCATATGGTGGGTCACTTTCACTTAGCCCAATATTTGAGTAAATAACCATCCAATTGAGGGTACATAATTGTTTTTTATTTAACTATATTAAATAGATGATCTAGTAAATTAAAGAATTTCCTTCATCCAAACCATGTATCTTTTCCAATAGTTTTTTATCCTTAAAATCATCAATAAAATAAGCCAATATCATCATACAATAATTTTTTTAACAACCTACCTCATTGGGGGTATAAAGGGAAAACTAATGCTACATAAAAAGGCCATTATTATTGAAGAACCATGGAACCCCACTGTACTCATTTAAGATACTCTTGTAGTTGAAATTCCAAGATGAAAATGCCTTTCCCTTTATGTTCAAAGAGAAATATTCCCTTTACAACTCTTTTTTGATGTAGATATGCATCTCATCATTCCATCACATAAGGCGAAAATTTCACTCCATTCAGCTTTCCAATTAATGTTCTTGCATGTGCATACATGCAAATAGTATCTCCTCAACCAATACCTCCAACATGATTAACACACTAAGTTCATAGATTTTCCTAGGGAGACTTGATAGATTATCCAAGTTAATACAAGATTGTTTTAGAGGGGTCATAGGAGACCAGACTGGATCTTTTATTGGAAACTTTCTAGAATCAAATAATTTCTTCAGGGATTAGGGAATATTGACCTCTTTTTTTCAAGTAATCCCAACTCCTATTTTCTATTACATATCTGCACCTCCTAGCATGCACCTACCTTCTAAATAGATATATTAGTATAATGATTTTATTAAACAAAGAAAAATAAGTTGAAAATAAATAATTTGAGATTACTCCACATCCCCCCCATCGCCCACCCAATCACATAGTGAAACTAAAGCATAAGAAAAACATAAACAAGTATGTGCTACATATTTGTGGTTCTAACTTATAATTTTTTATATTGAATTTAACTTGAAGGAATCTTTAAAAAAACCTTGAGATATTATATAGTATGCGTTGAGAAAACCTGTTGAATAACTTCTAGACAATATACTACAATATTTCTTTCAATTTTCCTTTTACTACAAAAACAAGGGATATGTAGGGAGACCATAGTTTTGGAATTTATACTAAATATCTACAACATATTATATATGTTCCCCTCGTTATTTGTTTCTAGAAACCTACTAGTCAAGCATTAGAAAAAAATGATAATTTCAAGAATTTTAACTATATACTTCTTTGAAGTAAATTTCAAAATTATAGATGTTAGCCATTCTATTAGATGGGTGAAGAACAAATTTAGCAGTATTTTATCTATACTTCAGCAGATGTTTTTCTAATGTTTAACAATGCATTCATAGAATGTTTCCATCACTAAAAATTTAAGATGCTTTCAAGTTTCCTACCAATGTAGATAAAGAAGTCTTTTCATGGATAAAGATATTTGATTTTGGCTTCCATATCATGAGTGAATGATTTTGGCATGGTTTACAGTCTCAAGGTTCAAGAACAATAATATACTTGTTATCTTGTTCAATTGAAGAGCACTCCTCAATCATACATATCATGTTGTAGGAAAATAAATTCCATTGCTTAAAATAACAACCTTCTATGTCTCCACAAAAGGAAAAGTACAAAAATTCTTAAAAGCCAAACTATAAAAAGGTTATAATCCAGAAAATCTCTCAGTATATTCAGTTGAAAGAAATGAAATATTTTTAAATCCCAGAATCTTAGTATAATATATGTATTTGAGAAGAATACACAAAGAAGAAAAAATTTAAAATTATGGTATTATACTCCTAAGAAGCGAACCCACAAACAAACAATAAAAAATACATTGAGGGTTTAGTGCTCATGGAAAAATACTTAACAAACCATGGGACATCAATGCATCACTAAAGTTAGCTATCTCCAAATGTGATAAAATGCTTACAATATGTTGGCTGCATGTAGTGATTTCTAAATAGTTTTTGAGACAACCTTATAAACCATTATTATGGTATATGGATCTAGGTTGAGAAATAAACCATACTCATTTAAGCAACTTAATGTTCAAATGATGATATCTTCAGCAAGGAAAATTTCCTTCTTGTAGAATGTAGAAAAAATATTGTTTGTGTGTGAATATTTTCCTTTCCCTCAAAAAATTATGCTGATTAAGAATTTGGGTAAACAAATTTGTAAATATCATCAAACTCTATGCTTCACTTTAACTGGCAACTAGCGTTCACAAGGACAAAACCAAATCAAATTTGTATTCATGGAACCCAAGCAGACATTAGGGAACTTTTGAGGTATAAAATGGGCCTCTTAAGAAAAATGTACAACCAAAATAAACTTTATAAGAACCAATAGGATTCAAGATGATGATGTCAATCATGAGGGATGATTCACCATTTTTGGGGTCAAAAATAACGAAAAAATAATAAAATAATAAAATAATAAAACTGTTTTTTTAACTTTTATTTTCAACTTATCTCCCAAAGGTTTTTCTCAAATTTCGAGTGGGAGTACTCATTGGATGAAAACTTTAATTCCTCATCCAAAGAGTACCCATGTTGCATACTTTCAATGGACCATGTTACACGAAAAATGAGAAATACATGAAAAAATGTGATTGCAATTACGTTTTTCATGTATTTCTTATTTTTTGTGTAGCAACTGTTGGTGTCCAAGTGTGAATGAATATTCAAACCCTTTCCCACATTAATTATCAATTCGGGTGCATTTGGTTATTGCAAGGCTAACACACACAGTATGTGCAGATACAATAGCACAATTCTGATATCAATCGTGGATTCGATAATTTAAACAAAGCAACAATCATTGTAACAACAAATAAAGAAATGGAATAAATAAATCATAAATCTTACAATGCATTCACAATAAGAAGAGTATCAGTAGATACATCTACTGTCACGACAATTACGAAATATGCAAAACAAGAAATAGAAATAACAACACACAGGAAATACGCAACCTCTGATCGGAGAGTGGGCCCAACTCTCTGATCAGGGTTGCAGCAAAATCACAGCTTACAAATGGAATAGAAAAAAACTGTGCATTCAATTAATCGAAAATGCTTCTGTTACAAATCTGTCTCTTCTTGTTTAACCCTCCATGTCTTCTCCTATGTGTTCTCCCCCTCCCCTACGTTCTGATTTGTTCCTCTTAAAATATACAAACAACAAAGGGGAAATAAACTTATTACAAAATATAAATAACCAATATGAGATCTGAAAGATTTTTCCATTCAACTGGCACAAGTCGAATCTGGAAATTACAATTGGGGCAATTTTGGAAAATGGTCAAACAGAAAATTTGCAAATATGTCCTTCAAATAACCCTGTGTTTCTCTCAATCAATACCGAATTTTGGAAAAATTTTCATTAAAAAAATAATTTGGTCTATTATACAGAAAACCCATGTTTCGGATTTTCATGATTCTTCTTTGTTTGCCCAAAACATTCAACGTAAAACTGTCTCTTGTTATTCCAGTGAATTTCTGAGTTGGAATTTCTAATTATCAGCTGAAGATCAAATCTGCAATCTGGAGGAGATCTTGGAGGCTAAAATAGTGAGTTATGTTATAACAAATTCATTAATAAACCATCATTGGAAAAATCATGCATAATAATCATTAATTTATTAAAATAAAGGAGAACAAATATTATTTATTCAAAAGAGCATAAATAATTATGAAATGGGCTTATATAATAAATTATGATAAATAATGTGATAAAAGAATATTAGAAATCGATGAAATGGATTTTAAGAAGTGATAATAATAATACAAATTAGTGTCCCAACATCTCCCCCAAACTTAACATGTTGCATGTCCTCATGCAGCCCAATGCCTCGGTATTAACCAAGTTTTAATACAATAATCAAAATGCTTACCCTAGCGCATGATATTGATGGAAGAGAAGACTTTTTCCTCAAATGCTTCCTTAAAACAATTTTCATGTATACTTTCAACCGTATGTATATGAAGTTGCAACAAAGTATGATACAAGTAAATACAAACTTCATTACAAACCAGATTTTGCTGAAATTTGTAAGAAAATTTATACTATATCAAAGCTTCTCGAATTTGAAAATAAAATAAATGAAATGAACAGATTTCAATATATCAACAAAATGGTTTTAGTTAATGATGCATGATTTTTTGGAATTAACAAATTGGCTTATCTTGAAATTTTTTGGGTTTAATGATTTGTTGCCCACAAATCAGAAGAATCCAGTTGATAGTTTTAAGGATATACACAAATCAATTTTAGGATTGTATACCTTAAATGAGGAAGAAATGAGCAATCATTCATCATGCATAGCAACCCTTCCCCCAAACTAGAGAATTAGCATGCCCTCATGCTACTCTAGAAAAACAAATTGGGGTGGTTTCTACAATCATGGGTGAAATCTTTGTTTGGTGTATAACAACATGGAATAAGGGAGATTTTGATAATGATAATGAGATCAATGGATGATACCGAATATTAATGGCATGTTCATGATAATGAAAGTAACACTCCCCCAAACTGAAAGATTTTGTCGCTGAAAAATGGGAAGTGGTAAAGAAAAGGAAATAATGGTTGAAAAAGATGAGTGAATAATGCTCAATGGATTTTCATGACATTCTCCTAAAATTTTAATAAATCAAAACCTTATGCTATTTTACCTCAAGTTTTACCTCCATAAAAATGTGGAATGGCATGTATGGATTGACATTTTTTTTGGAGCTGATGTAGGCTGAGCTGATGCTGAAAGTGATGCGGAAGGTGGAAGCCATGCAAACTGAAAAATTAATCAGAAAGTGTAGCAAGGTTTCCTTCTACCAAAATGATTAGTTTCCCTGTCATCTATAAAAAAATCTAATGATTATCCTTAATCAGTAATTCATCACCTCAATTACCTCATTACATATAAAAGTGAAATAATCATATTGTGAATGACATGGGATAATAATGGATAAGAAGGGAAAAGGTGCATTCCCTATACCCATAAGCTTTGGTTTTCATGAGCATAGAAATCATGAGAATTAGTTATCTCAGTCTTTGCTTCTCATGGTCTGTCTAATTACATGGGATTCAAAATCAAAATCAGGCCTCTTAGTGGTGTTGTTAAGATATGAATAAATGGTGATTGATTGGGCAAGCAACTATCTTTGGTTAAATGTATGATACTTGTAGAATAAAGGAATTATAGATTAGATGATACAAAATGTCAAATATAAAATATCCTAAAGTTTCATCCCTGACATGTGTTTGGTCTAAAATGCGGATGCAAATTAGAGTTTCATTTACTATCAATCCGGGTAAGTAAACTTCGAGGATCATCCAAAATATATAGACTTAGAGAAAAACTAAACTAAGCTAGGTGAAGAAATACCAAAGCTCCCTTACAGGATGTTGTTCATTAGTAGTTCTAATCATTTTAATCAACAAACTATTTAAACTAATGAAATTAAAGCACTGAAATCTAGTTCTGATTGATTGCATGAAATATGAAGCTCTCTTACAAGAGACTATTCATTTCTATCTCAAACATATAAATCAGAAACTTAAACTAATGAAATCAAACATTAAATAACAAATTAGATTCATTGAAGGAAACATTAATACTTTCTTACGAAAGGTCATTCATTAATATTCCAAACATATGGACCTAATAATTTAATCTAATGAAATTCACAAACAACATTAAATAAAAGCTTACTAAAATAAAATTGTACTTTCT
This sequence comes from Pinus albicaulis, assembly GCA_034641835.2. Taxonomy (NCBI): domain Eukaryota; kingdom Viridiplantae; phylum Streptophyta; class Pinopsida; order Pinales; family Pinaceae; genus Pinus; species Pinus albicaulis. The sequence goes on along the minus strand of CM076572.1, from coordinate 1,422,512,617 downwards.
AGGCAATGGGGATCCTTCCAAGGATTCACAAGCACACAAAACGAAAAGTCAAATGTAGAGGATCAAAGAAGCTTCGTCTTATTTATCATCAATTGCAAATTGCAATTGCAACTATTACATTGATTCTCCAATCTAACTTCTCACTACCAACCTATAAGATACTAAGATTACAAATCAAGATTAAGACTACAAATGATGATTACAAATGAAGGAGATGACACTCCTATTTATAAAAAAGCTATGATAACAAACTCATAAATGTAAATCCACTATTCCCTCCTTTGACCCACATATTTCTCAACCAATGGTGACACATAACCCTATCCTCCATGATCTTCTCCATGAGGTCCATGATTTCCTCCATGAGGTCCATGATCTCCTCAAATTCGAATTTGATCATAGAGTTCTACATAAAGATGCCTTGGAAGCTTCCTTTGTACCTACACATGTCAACAAACTCACTCTAACTGTTAGGTATAAGTATAAGCATATTATTTTCTAAAGTTTAACCATCAATCCACTTAAAAATGTTAAGAATTAATAAACTTTGGAAAAGCATAGTTATAACCCAATGATGAGGTAAATGTAATGATGTGGAGGTGGAATGAAGGTGATATGAAGGTAATGTGAAGGTATTTGGTGAATAATGGAGTGAGAATAGGGACTATTTTGAGACTAAACATACCCCCAAAATGAAGGTATTGCATGTCCTCATGCAATCTATTACATTACTTTTTGATACTTGAGCTTTGGCTTAAACTTTGCATGATATCATTTACTCAACTTTTGCAAAGTGTTTTTGATGAATTGCAACTTGGTTGGTTCTTGTGTTTCAACTATTTTTTGTTTGTTGCATGAATTTTTGCAAAGTGTTTTTGATAAACTGCAACTTGGTTGGTTCTTGTGTTGCAACCATATTTTGTTTGTTGCATTCAATTTTAATGTATGATCTTTGCATATTGATAATGTGATTTTTATTGCAAAGTATTTTTGTTGGAATGCATCATGGTTGGTTATTGTGTGACAACCATGATTGTGTTGGCATCCAATTATCTTTTAAGTACTTTTTGAAAATCCATTTATATGCTCATGATGATGTAATAGTAAATATGTTTTGAAAGTATGTAGGCTTTGAATGTGATATGAATGTTTTGAATATTATATGAATGTGGTAACATATGAATGTGAATGTATTTCCCCCCTCAATTGATGGTTTTGGCAATTTGACAAAATGACGAAAGGAAGTGAAGTTTTCCCAAAAATTATCATTCTAACTTTTCAAGGAATTAAATGGTTAAAAGTTAGAAAATATCATACCTTAACTTACCCTTTCAAAAAAATGGATGAGAGTAGTGCACGTGTGGCTGCAAAATTCTGTTCATAGTCTTCTTTACTTGGTTGTGAAAATGGTGGATGAAATAAAAAAAATGAATCTTTTATTGTTGCTGCATCTGTTGCTAAATCTGCTGATGGATCTTCTACTGAATGTTCAGAATCTGCTGCTGAATGTAGTTGAAAATGTATAAGGCTTGGAAGGTATACAAAATTCAAAATTTATACTTTCCCTCCCAACCTTATTTATTGACTTGTCCTCAAGTCATTTACATCAAAAACTGAAAAGTAATGAAAGTAATTCTGCTTCCTCTGTTACAAAATGATTGGTCTTCAAGTGTTCTATGATCATTGGCACAATTCTTGTCATGTGAATAAATGTTTCGATGTCGAACATAACAAGAAATTGTTAACTTAGTGGTCATTGATGGATGCCACTAGTCAATACGAGAGCTCCCATATTTAATGAGGATGAGAGTCAAGATGCCCCGATCACATATTTCTAAGTATGAATGAATTTGTTGTTGTTGAATACTTAGAAGATCCGATGACAAGGGACATTGATGTATTCCCTTTGTTTATCGACATGATAGCTTGCCCTTAAGACATGCAAGCTTCAAGATATTTTTAGAAAGATATTTAGACTCAAGAATATAGACTCAATGGTGTATGAAAGGAAGGTTTTATTTGCAAGTGTAGGAAAAAGGAAACAGACAATGAATATGTAAAGTGGACCAAAAAGCTTGTAGAACATCTTGGTTGGTTTTATTGGTGGGTTAGGATTGAAGACAAATGTAATGAAGTGTATGTGATAATGGAAAATGGATAATGACTCTCGCTGGAAAAGAGAGAAAAAAAATGAATTTTGGCATGCAAACTCTCAAATATAGCAAATCTGCTCCTTAATTCTGGACTGCCTGCTAAAATAGCTAAGTTTGACCAGCGTTGACCAGCCTCTTATAGACGTCGAACTCAAGTGTGGATAGGTATTTCACCATCCTTGTATATTTAGGAACAAACCCCGACTCTTTGAATTTTGCTAATATGTCATGCAACGTGTCAAACCATTAAACTATTACAGGAAGTTGCAAGACCTTGTAATTTTCTGGAAATTTTGTTTATGTTTATGGACTTGTTCGTTAAAATTTCTCATGAAATTAGTCGTTTGAAGACCAATTGTGCGCACAATTAGTTTCCTTAATGATCTTTTGATCATCCGAAATCTGCAAAAACTTGGTATTCACAAAACATAAATATATCCAAGCAAAAGTGATCAATTTCTACTTGGTTTTTTTATGCAAAAATTAAACACCAATGAAACAGATTAAAATAAAATCAAATGTAGAAGTTAGCCCAATTTTATGATTTTTGTTTACAAATCCATTTTCAAATATAAAATGAGTATAATTAATTCCCTTATTATGCAATTTTTTGTAAATAAAATCCAATTTTGTTGCAATTATGTAAATCCCGACCACAGTCGAAATTGTTTCATGAATTGCGTCGATGATTTCGAATTTCACATGTCGTCGTCGAAGTTGTATTTGCCAAAATTCCCTATTGATGTGTTTCACAAAAGTTTCGCCGTGTTATCATTTTCTGTGCTTTTTTTTAAAGTGAAATTAAAAATCAACTTTTTTTTAAATAACAAAAAAAAAATCATATTTTTGTTTTATTTTTTTTTATTTTTAAACAAAATTTATTATTATTATGAATTAGAGTTATTTTTATTTTTTATTTTTAAACAAAATTTATTATTATTATGAATTAGAGTTTTTTTTGTTTATATATATATATATCAAAATTTATTATTTTTTATATTTTTTTATCTAAAAGCTAATAAAACTAAAACCCAAAACAAGAATATATATACAACTAAAAGTTCTACAAAATTAAAATTAAAATTAAAATTTTGAACATTATTTTTTTTTTTTTTATAATTTCTAATAAAATAAAATATATTAAGTGCAAAATTTAAATTAAACTAAACTGAAAGTAAAGTTACAAAATCTTAAACGAGTAGTTTTTAGTGCGACTTTTTGAAGGCTTTTATGGTGACTTTTTAGGGTGTAATTTCTCTAAATTCCAGCAGGAATTTATTGAACATGTAAAGTTTGATTGCTAACTTTGCACAATCGAAGTGCCCTAAAGGTTTTTGAGGGTGCTCAATCCATATAGAGTCAAAAACCCAGTTTAAATAACAAAAAAACAAGATTTTACCTCAAAAATTTTCACCGGATTCCGACACCTGAGACTTCAAAAAGTCACACTAAAGACAACTCCAATCCTAAATCTAAAAGTTAACCTAAAATCGAATTAATTTCAAAACTAAAACTAACGCTACACTAAAATTAACATTAACTAAAATCTAAAATCCTAAATCTAAAAACTAAGGATTAAAACTCAAAATGAAAACAAATTAAAAAAGGAAACTAACGCTAAACCATTAAAATCTGGAATCCAACGAAACAATTGAAACCAAATTAAAACCTAAACGCATAAACATGAGGTTTTGAACTTTATTGTATGTATGCGTTTGTTTTTCCACAGCTCATTCCGGCCCTTCTCAATCTATATCGAACGTCGTCGAGCCCTCCTTAGCCGTTATCCAGCCTTCAATTTCCTTATGTTCGGGTGGTGGAAATGGGGTTTTATTGATAAAGTATGGTATCATCAAATAAAATATGTGATCTCAGGAAACGCGTTGAGTTCTGTAAAATCCGGATCGGTGAAACCTTTGCTGACAATGTTTGATGTCTCAATGTTTCCAATAAAACTTCCTCCAACGTCAACATAGATTGCGGCAGAACCATCGGTCTTGGAACCGATTCCTTTCTTCATATCTGGTCTATCTTGGCATTAAATTTTGTGCATTTGAGGGCAAGCTCAGCAAACACTTTAATTCCTGGTGGTTTTGATCCAACACATTAACTATTGCAAAGATGATGCATATCGAAAACTGCCTCTATCAACAAAACTTGGGATTTAAATCTCTTGGAGTGATTTTTTTCTTTAAAATAGCTCGATTTTTTTATGGATCTTTGATGATATTGTGGCTAGAAATCTTACCATTATGAAATTGTAGAAACAGTTGGATGGATACACCCCAACAGCTCCACTTTGTACATACAGCTTGGCGCAGTGTTGGAGAGATCTATCCCGAACGAGTTGCCGATCATGCCAAACTAACACCTTGTCATATGTATTCTGTGAAAAATTACCAGGCGCAGCGATTGAACCTTCCGCGAAAAGTTTGGGAGCTTCCGCAGCTTTGCGTAACACAACTAAGGAAAATAAAGAGAGACCAAACTAAGGAAAATTAAGAACAAGCTCCAGGAATTCTGCTGCAGATTTGGCTGATGTGATTCTGGTGCGCTCATTTACGTGGATCTGCAATAAACGCTTTTGTATTTGTTAGTTTGTATAGAAAAGCGTGAATTATTTGTCATTCAAACCTGTAGATACAAGAGCAGCGTCTGTCATCTTTGTTGCTAGCGGATGGAATGGGATGAGTTTTCTTTCTTCCTCCTCCACCACTGTTGCAGCGTCCACGGGCATCTCAAAGCCGCTGCTTCTGATCTTCCATTGGCCACGACGGATGGATTCTTGCTGTTCAATGCATCACGGAGCTATATTTGCTTGAATATGCCACTCTCCAGAGATTTGAGCAGAGGGAATTCGACTCTTGGCGAATTTTGATGCAGCGTTGATGTTATGTTCGCATGGTTTATTTTAGTTTGTGTTTGTTTTATTTTTTAATTGTTTTTTTATTTTTGGGTTCATTCCATTATTATTTTTTTATTTGGGTTTTTTTTTTTTTTTTTAATATTAATTTTTTATTTTGTTAATGTTTTTATTATTATTATTTTTCTTTTTTTTGAATGCGTTTGTTTTGTTTTAATGTTTTTTTTTAATTTGTTTTTAATGTTTTGCATTTTTTTATGGTTTGTATTTCTTTTTTTGTTTTTTTTTTTTTTTAACGTTTTGTTTTATTGTGAAAATTTTTTATTCAAATGAGTTTGTTGGTTTTTTTTTTATTTTTTTAAATCTAAAAAAAAAAAACAAATTGAATTCTATCTTAAAAAAAAATGGTCAATTCCTGTTGGTGATGGAGATGAGGAATATTCTTGGAGTGCAATGAGAGATCTGGTGATAGCTACTGATAACGAAGAACATATTTCTACAAGAGATTTTTTTTTATTAGGACTCAAATGATCGATAGCAGATTTGCAATTAAATTCTTGGCAAGATTTTTATTATTTTTAAAATAATTCAATAGATTTTCTGATCTTCCTGATCGCTCGAAGCGCAGGAAGAGAGCATACTAATTGCTTGAATTAATTTTATTTCTGCAGGTTAGCATGGATGGATAATAAACACACTCAAGATTTGCGACAAAACCTCACATTGTCTATACTCTTTCTACAATGTCGCGGGGGCGTTTAGACTCTCAGAAGACAAAGCTTTCCGATAATCAAGCTCCTGGCTTACCCATGATACAAAAACAAGATATATAAATGCGATGATGAAGCAACTCTTTTAAGTTATTCATGATGATTTTTTTATTATTTTTTTATTTAAAAAAAAAAAAAAAAAACAAGACTAAAAGAAAATTCTACGAGATCTCATTTTATCTATTTATTTATTTTATTCTATTCTACATTAACTTGAAAGATGTTTTATTTTCTAAGTAAAAGAATGCTTCCAGTGAAGCCATCTACGGACTAAGAATTTGAAAATGCTCACATCAAGATTTAAAATTTTTACCTGATTGTTTGCAAGGATGTGAGTAACCTGTTTGATCCTTGGATTTGGTGCAAGGTTATTTTGAAACCAGTCTTTGTTATTATCCTTTCTCTCCAAGAAGTACCTGTTCAACATCTTCAAATTTCTCATCTGTAGATGAGTTAGTAAGAAATGGGGGGTTTTTGTTTTAACTAAATTTGAAACTAACTAAATATAAAAAGAAAAACCAAAAAAAAAACTCAACTTGAACTCCTTTATGAAGATCTTGCTGTCGCCAGGTTTCACAAGTTAGTCCATAAAAAGAAATTGCAATAAAAATGGCTTCCTAAGTCTATCTTTAAATCATCCTCCCCGGCAACGGCGCCAAAATGTTTGGTCTAAAATGCAGATGCAAATTAGAGTTTCATTTACTATCAATTCAGGTAAGTAAATTTCGAGGATCATCCAAAATATATGGACTTAGAGAAAAACTAAATTAAACTAGGTGAAGAAATACCAAATCTCCCTTACAGGAGATTGTTATTAGTATTTCTAATCATCTTAATCAACAAACTATTTAAACTAATGAAATTAAAGCACTTAAATCTAGTTCTGATTGATTGCATGAAATATGAAGCTCTCTTACAAAAGACTATTCATTTCTATCTCAAACATATAAATCAGAAACTTAAACTAATGAAATCAAACATTAAATAACAAATTAGATTCATTGAAAGAAACATTAATACTTTCTTACGAAAGGTCATTCATTAATATTCCAAACATATGAACCTAATAATTTAATCTAATGAAATTCACAAACAACATTAAATAAAAGCTTACTAAAATAAAAGTGTACTTGCTAGGCAATGGGGATCCTTCCAAGGATTCACAAGCACACAAAACGAAAAGTCAAATGTAGAGGATCAAAGAAGCTCCGTCTTATTTATCATCAATTGCAAATTGCAATTGCAACCATTACATTGATTCTCCAATATAACTTCTCACTACCAACCTATACGATACTAAGATTACAAATCAAGATAAGACTACAAATGATGATTACAAATGAAGGAGACGACACTCCTATTTATAAAAAAGCTATGATAACAAACTCATAAATGTAAATCCACTATTTCCTCCTTTGACCCACATATTTCTCAACCAATGGTGACACATAACCCTATCCTCCATGATCTTCTCCATGAGGTCCATGATTTCCTCCATGAGGTCCATGATCTCCTCAAATTCGAATTTGATCATAGAGTGCCACATAAATATGACTTGGAAGCTTCCTTTGTACCTACACATGTCAACAAACTCATTCTGATTGCTAGGTATAAGTATAAGCATATTATTTTCTAAAGTTTAACCATAAATCCACTTAAAAATGTTAAGAATTAATAAACTTTGGAAAAGCATAGTTATAACCCAATGATGAGGTAAATGTAATGATGTGAAGGTGGAATGAAGGTGACATGAAGGTAATATGGAAGTAATGTGAAGGTATTTGGCGAATAATGGAGTGAGAATAGGGACTATTTGAGACTAAACAACATGTAAAGTGAATATTTATAACTCAATAATAGATATAAACCATAACCACCATCATCTAAGAACTGATTAAATATTACCCCATGAACCATGAGTTTTGGAAAACTTTGTATATGCAACAGTCAACTTTATCGGAAATTAGCTTTGAGAAAACAAGGTAACCAAGTATATTATAGTATTAAATTAACTTCTATACCATAGGCATAGCCACTACTTCCAACAGGCGTCCATAGCCTCGACACGGATGCCTTTTTAACCCATTGAGATGTCAGTGTCCCATCTATTAGAAATAAGTACATAGTTGCAAAAAGCCTTTCAATTTACTTAGATGTCAACTGAAGATCATTGTTCTGGTGTGGTAACCAGTTAATAACAATGTCATTCACGGGAGCTAACAAAAGTGAAAAATTCGGCTCATGATGAGACCTCTTGTCCTTCAGTTTTATGACTAAAGGTGTTAGGTCCCTATACTACTAGTATAGTCCCTTATTGTTGTTAGTGTAACCCCCTTATTGTTATTATTGTGCCCTTAAATTATTATTGTTAGGTCGGTTAGGATTACATTGTGGCCCCACAGACTCCTATATATAGAAAGGCGGTTTTGTAATTTGTATCATCCAAGAACTTTTCATTCATGTAATGTATTGGAGGTTGCCCCCTCAAAGTGGTTTATTTCTAAGGCGTTGATATCTCTTTTCTTATATTTTTTGAGCTGGTTTCACAACATTTGGTATCGGAGCTTTGGATTCTAGGGTTTCGCTGCTCCAAACATGTCATCGTGGAATTTTCACTATAATGTTTTTCTATGAAGGTTCATAAGCTGAAATTTTTAGGACGCGAAGCAGAAATCCTGAAGAAAATCTTCGCAAAATTTTAGAGCTTGGTTCGCAATATTTGTGGAGGTATGATTTGTGAAAGTTAGGTCCTTTTGCATGCTCCTGAATTTAACCTAAACATGTCATCGCGGAATTTTCACTATAACTATTTTTCTACGAAGGTTCAGAATCTGAAATTTTTAAAGCGCAAATACAAAATCTTGAGGAACATCGTCACAAAATTTAAGAGCTTGGTTCTCAATATTTTGGAGATATGATATGTGGAAGTTAGGTCTTTTCAGGCTCCCGAATTTCATCTCAAAGAGGTGATCATGGGAAAATCTTCATAACTCTCTCTCTGATCATTGGATTGGAATTATGTAAAAAGTGACTGGACGTACAGGGACTGTAGTTTCCTGTCTATAAATTTCAGATCCAAAGGAGCCAAAAGTGACACGTGGCATTCCGTACAAGTTCACTCTACTGAACCAGTCCATAATTAGGTCATTGTGGGAGATTGGGCATAACTTTTCCTTAAAGAATCCAAATCAGGTCAGACCTGTGGCATTTGAAATAAGCTTCAGAGGACTACTACAGGGCTAAATTTAAGATATTGAGGATCTTCAAGTATAGAGATAAGTCAATTTAAATATCTAGCTCCTTAAAAGCAAGTAAAAGTTGTGTATTTTGTTTTTCGAATTGCATAAGTCTTGTTTGAAGAATCAAGTTGAATTGATTCCAAGGGAATATTGTAGAATAGATATCAGTATTAGATTCTAAAATGGCCCATAAAAATAATTCAACACCCATTAAGCCTTTAAAAGGCTCTACTATGACTCATGAAGATGAAGAATGGCAACATGACATATCCAAATTACAAGAGCAAGTGCAAAAAATTTTGCTCTCGCAAAGAGCAACAAAATAAATGACATGGAAGTTTTGAAGAAAGGTGTGGAAACTAAGATGGATGGTGAAGAAAGAATTTTTTTGGGATGGCCTTAAATCTGATATTCAAAATTTTGTGGTGGAATGTTTGGTTTTCCAGCAGAATAAAGTTGAGACAATTAAGACCTAGGGTCTTCTACAACCTTTATCCATTCCAAGTCAACGTTGGGAGGATATTTCAATGGATTTTATCACAGGTTTACCTAAGTCCGAAGGAAAGAGTGTCATCATGGTGGTAGTTGATAGACTTACCAAGTATGCACACTTTTGGGCATTATCTCATCCATTTAAAGCAAGTACAGTTGCTACTACATTTATGGACAGAATTCAAAAGCTACATGGAAGCCCAAGGGTTATTGTGAGCGACGGAGATCCCATTTTTACTGGAAATTTTTGGACGGAGTTATTTTCTTGTTTGGGTACTCAATTAGCTCATAGCTCATCTTATCATCCTCAATCTGATGGTCAAACTGAGATAGTAAATAAATGTTTGGAAGGATATCTTCGTTGTTTTGTATCTGATAAACAAACACAATGGGTCAAGTGGTCACCTCTTGCTGAATGGTGGTATAACACTTCCTTCCATGCTGCAGCAAAAATGACCCCATTTATGGCACTTTATGGATATCATCCACCATCCATCACATCATCTTTAAGAGAAAATTCGAAGGTTCAAGCAGTGGAAGATCACATCGAGCATCAACAAGAAGTTCTCCAACTCTTAAAGGATAACCTAAATTTGGCACAAAATCGAATGAAACAACAGGCAGATTGTAGAAATTATATACAATATGCATGTATATATCGGGACTCTCCTGATCTCACACTATTTAACTTTATGCAAAATATATAATCCTTCCACTATAATTCTTGCGGAAATTTAATCAACAATTGCAAAACACATGAAGCAATAAAAACACACATAACACGGTTGTTTACCAAGAAAGCCTGAAGCTGAAAACCCCAACTATCATATTATGTATATCATGGAGATCATATGAAAATTCTCATACAAGCATACAAAGCTTATCACAAGCTCTCAATACAGTACAATCATCATACACTATACAAGCCCAATCTTGCAAATCCATGCACCGATCTTTGCCACCTGCTAGCCTGCCTCCACTGCACAATTCAAGCTGATTACAAATACCAATTCAATGTAATCCCACTCTCCTTGACTGCATGATTATCATTGGTAACTCCAATGTATATGTAGATGCAATTCATGCATCACTAATAGTCACAACTGATAGTCACATTGCTCTTTCACCTACTTCTTCACTGGTCTCCACTGAAACTGTCCATACATTGAAGTTAACTGATGTATTCTTTAGTTGATTAATGAATTTATAATTAGTGAATTAAATAATATTTAATTCACACCACTCATCACTAGTGTATTTTTCAGTTAGACTAAATACAACTAGTTCAACTAAGTTAAATAGAACACAACTCCATCAATTGATCCATCAACTCCACCAAACTCTGCCACATGAGTTCTAACTAAAGTCAACCATGAAAAAGCTCAACTAAACCCTAGGAATAGTGTAATTCCTTCTGTCAACTGCATGTGCCACATCCGTAGCTCAAACTGAAGTGCTGCAAGAGAGTAAGATAATGTTTATAGTCCAAATATTATTAAGAGCTAATAATATTTGACTGACCTATTTTTAGACAGGCAGTCTAAAAATAGACATCGACCTATATGTCTAAAAATAGTTGTCCATCTATTTTTACCAACTTGACCAATCATCCAAGAATAGCATCCCGCAACTCCTAGACCATGCTCCATATGTCTAAAAATAGACATAGTCTAAAAATAGACTTTTCGACAAAAATCACCTGTGTGGTCCTCCACCTAGTTAGGTGATCACTTTCCAACTAGGATCAGGAAATATGTTTCAGGAGGCCTCCTTCATTGTTTCTTGTTGCCATTTTCAACACTCCCTCTCAAAAATAAAGGATTGTCTTTGCATGCGACATGCAACTCCATGCATTCGCCCTGCAACCTTCACAAGTGCCATGCAACTCCATGCATCTGCTATGCAACTCCTCTAAAACTGAATAGGCTCCAAACAACTCAATCAGTCTGATGCATCTAGCATCAAATTCTTCGACCTCTGCTTAGCTACTACATATGTCATCAGGAACCACTGTGATGTTGAACTCTTGCACCCATGCACTCTTGCACTTGCTGTCAACTCTGATTTGCGCTCCAGTATCCGACACTGTCACTTTGATGTTGCCGTCGTCAACGATGCCTTTCTCTGTCGCTGTGGGCACCTTAATAGCGAGGTTCAGTTCATGAGATCCACACCATCGCGAATCACCTTACTGAAATCTCCACAGATTGTCCGCTGCATGTCGCCCACCACCCTGATGGTATGTTGCATGCCTCCCCTGCCGCCCATAGCAGGTAAAATTTCTCTTGCGCGAGTGGTTTCTCCTACTCTGTGATCCTCTTGTGGCTGTCCACACACCCGAGGTTCACTTTCACGCCTCGCTTGCTCCCTCTCAAGCATCAGTTGCATGTCTTTCTCCCGCTTCCCAACAGTAGGAAGCTCCGTAGACATCCCATCTACTTCAAGTCTGTAGAGATTCTTTGCCTGAATCCCAACCTTCTTGACTTGTCCCGTTGCCTTGTGCCGAAGGAAAACTTTCCCTTCCCTAAAGACAACTTCATACCCTTTATCCTCTAACATTGCGACTGAGATCAAATTCTTTGTTAAACCTGGTACATGCAATACATCTTGTAAAAGAATGAGTTTACCTGACTCCCTCTGAAAGGTTATGGTACCAATGCCGGTCTCATTGTATCTTCCACCGTCGCCCAACTCAACATGCATCTGGAGACCTTTCTCCACCAAGTCACTAAAAAGATTTGCATCTCTCGTCATGTGAAAGGAAGCGCCACTATCAAAATACCACCCCGATCCCAATGCACTAGACACCATGCATGCGATCAATGAGAAGTCCAGCTCAAATTGCGAGGCAAGAGCCTCACCAGCTGCAGCTCTAGCAGCCTGCTTGTTCTTCTTATTTTGTGGACAATTTGTGGCGTAATGTCCATGATCGTGACAGTGAAAACACTTCACTTTGGACATGTCACGCTTTTTACCATCCGCACCGGATTGAGAAGCCTTCTCCTTGCCCTTTCCCTTCCTTGCTTTGGCAGCCAAAGCGCAGTCTTCTTCATCAGATATCTTTGATGAAGATCCATCTCTGGTACTCTGCCGGATCTCCTCTTGCACAAGATCAGACCACAGTCTTTCCCATCCTGGAAAATTTTCCCGACCATTAACACTATCCTGATATGCATGCCAACTTTTTGGCAAGGGAAGGCCAAGCTCACCCGGCTCCTCATCATCCACTAACTCCCTACACTCCCCAAGCTCCTGGGTGGAAAAACTTGGTCGAGTATACGGAAATAGTGTCATTCTTCTCCATCTTTATTTTACGGAAGGTTTATCCTTGAGCGCCAACTTCCTCTGGTCACTCTTGCTTTGGAACAATTCTGTCAACGCTTTCCACATCAAGTATGGAGAAGCTTTTCCATGTAGGCTGGATACAATGTGATCCTTCACGCCCTCCAACAGAATCCTTCAACACCTTGCTGTCTTCTTTTGCCAAACCTCAACCAAGGCTGCATCGCTAGGCTTTGGAACTTCAGCATCTATGAACTCCTTCAGCCCATTGTCATCGAGCACCACCTCCATCCTATCTCTCCATGCAATATAATTCAAGTTTCCTTCAAGAGCATACTCCAATCGCAATCCTTGATAAGGCATTTTGACTTCGACACCAAGAAAACACTGCTACAAAATTTCGAATTCCAAGCTCAAAACTCAACTGCTTCTGGATCTGTGAGAACAAAGTATTTCTAGCACAGAGATCAACTGTAGGGGCATTTACTGGATATATCACCTTTCAGAGAAAGGATGGATCCAGAGGCTACCTGGCCCGTTACAGACTCTGTCTACCAAAATAAGTGTAATCACTATAATAGATCCCGATGATCAATTATCTGCTTCGATACCATGTAGAAATTATATACAATATGCATGTATATATCCAGACTCTCCTGATCTCACACTATTTAAATTTATGCAAAATACAGAATCCTTCCACTATAATTCTTGCGGAAATTTAATCAACAATTGCAAAACACATGAAGCAATAAAAACACACATAACACGGTTGTTTACCGGGAAAGCCTGAAGCTGAAAAACCCAACTATCATATTATGTATATCATGGAGATCATATGACAATTCTCATACAAGCATACAAAGCTTATCACAAGCTCTCAGTACAGTACAATCATCATACACTATACAGGCCCAATCTTGCAAATCCATGCACCGATCTTTGCCACCTACTAGCCTGCCTCCACTGCACAATCCAAGCTGATTACAAATACCAATTCAATGTAATCCCACTCTCCTTGACTGCATGATTATCATTGGTAACTCCAATGTATATGTAGATGCAATTCATGCATCACTAATAGCCACAACTGATAGTCACACTGCTCTTTCACCTACCTCTTCACTGGTCTCCACTGAAACTGTCCATGCATTGAAGTTAACTGATGCATTCTTTAGTTGATTAATGAATTTATAATTAGTGAATTAAATAATATTTAATTCACACCACTCATCACTAGTGTATTTTTCAGTTAGACTAAATACAACTAGTTCAACTAAGTTAAACATAACACAACTCCATCAACTGATCCATCAACTCCGCCAAACTCTGCCACATGAGTTCTAACTGAAGTCAACCATGCAAAAGCTCAACTAAACCCTAGGAATAACGTAATTCCTTCTGTCAGCTTCATGTGCCACATCCGTAGCTCAAACTAAAGTGCTGCAAGAGAATAAGATAATGTTTATAGTCCAAATATTATTAAGAGCTAATAATATTTGACTGACCTATTTTTAGACAGGCAGTCTAAAAATAGACTTCGACCTGTATGTCTAAAAATAGTTGTCCATCTATTTTTACCAACTTTACCAATCATCCAAGAATACCATCCCGCAACTCCTAGACCATGCTCCATATGTCTAAAAATAGACATAGTCTAAAAATAGACTTTTCGACAAAAATCACCTGTGTGGTCCCCCACCTAGTTTAGGTGATCACTTTCCAACTAGGATCAAGAAAGATGTTTCAGGAGGCCTCCTTCATTGTTTCTTGTTGCCATTTTCAACATATATCAACATCGCAGCGAGAGAGGTTTTGATGTAGGAGACTAGGTATTTTTACGACTACAACCATACAAACAAATGTCCCTCAAGCAAGCTAAGAAGGATTATAAATTATCACCAATGTACTATGGTCCTTACAAGGTGTTGCAAAAGATTGGTACTATGGCATAAAAATTGGAGCTTCCTGCTTCTTCACGAATGCATCCAGTTTTCCATGTTTCATGCTTAAATAGGTTGTTGTAGCCGCTACAACACCACCCAAATTTTGGGTATATTCAAAATTTTGGGTCCCCCTCTGCTCGCTTAAGCCATTAGGGTTTTCGCCCAGCCTGTGATCAGTGACATCCCCGTGGCTTATTCTCGGCCCCTCGTAAACCTTCTCACCTTCGTGACGAGATACTTTTGCCGCAGTCACACCATGTGTGGGGGGATCACCATGCATACACTCGAATGGAAAATTTTCTGTGTATTTCCATTAGAAGCCCTTACACCATGGATCATTAAGCATTTTATTTGGGTACTGCACTTAGGCTCATAGTCTCATGTAAATTATTTTGGGGCGTCATTCCCTAAAGAGGAACTGTGAACTAATTGATATTATAATGATTCATATAGGTCAATCCCACGGACGATATACCAAAAAATGTCATCACCACACCAAGGGAAAGAAACTGAAACTGAAACAACAAGGCTCTGTTGCAAACATGACAATTTCATACCCTGTCCATATGGGGATGAGAACTAAGGCTACAGTTGGAGACCTCGTCAAGGCAGATGACAAGGGTAAGAGTAGTTCGAGCTGAAATATGAAAAGTGGAAGATATGTATCACCTATAAGCAGGAAACAAAGACTGCACTAGTTGAGGGAACTTTCCGGTCACGGTTAAGCCACATCTTTTCGGGCATAAAGTTTCATCCCTAAAGGGAGATGGTTACCTGATTCAAGTGGTTATTTATTTAGTGAAGCAAATGGTGGCTTAAATCATCAGTCTACATTTACATGAATGTTCGCCTATCCCCCATATTGTACATATAGCCTCACCCGCTCCGTTAATTTGAGGTTTGAAATTTGGTGGTCCTCTACGCATGTTAAAACACCTACACAATCATATCCATGAATCAAAGGTTAAAGCCTCGCTCTCTCAATTTTCACTTTGGCACATCATAACTTTCTATCTCTCCACCAGGTTTGAAAGAGTATTTTCGGTCACGCACATGATCATGAGCACGATGTACCAAGATAAGTTTTGTTCATATGAAAGGTAAGCCTCAAAGGACGAACATTTTGTTCGATATGTTAATAGTGGGGGAATATTTATCATTCAATATCGAGTCACAAGGGTTTGTAAAAGGTCGCTCACTAATCCTTGGTTCACCTAGGTTGGAGTTAGCTTGATCACGCTCGTCAAAGCCCTACTCAACGTGGGATTGAAGAGATTGGTATGCTTATGAAATTTGACTGTGGCAACACCATTATAACATTCTATGATGATGAAACTCGAATAGTCCATCACGTGCAAGATCCTTAGAACTTGCTTGATAACCATGGAAAAGGGCCAGCGCACTCTGAACAAATGTGTGAAGGTGTGAATGACCAAGAAGGATTTTACAATTGCACGTTGTAAAATAAAAACAAAAAAAAGGGCAACATATGTAGGATTGGCTGGAAAGTAAGTAAATCTTGGAGCGTTATGGGTAATGAAATAAAACACCAGAGGGATTGCAACTACTCTAACAAGCTGGAAATGTCAATGTGGGTCCCACTGGGAATTAGCAGCTCCGATCATACCATAGCCATAAATTATGGGCCATGTGTTCAGCCCACATGCGGGGATGACATTTATTTCCCAATGCATCCACAGCATCTCATATAACATTACCCCAGGAAATGCAAAGAAGAACTCGAGCAGCCCACTGAACGCCAGTTGCAGCCAACCGAGAGAAGGAATGCGACTAGTCGCAAAATCGTATTTGATGAAAAAGCAATGTAGATGGTGAGTGGTGGGGAGTTGTGGCTCTGCGACCCCATGGAGCCGTGTTGCTAAGGTTGCGTCCATGTGATTGCACTCATGCGGTGTGTCCAAACATTCGGCCAGGTCACTGGACCAGAGCGGAGCTGGCCTGGCGAAACCGAAGTATAACTAAAATTTTCATAGCTCGCAGGTTTTGCGTGAATGGGCCTAAGGTTAATTCGAGCAGTCACACTCCCCCATGCGGTCTATGCCAAGGTTACATGGTCACAAGTTTTTCGTGGGCATGATTGCCAAAAAAGACACGCAAAGTCGCAGGGAGGCATTCTCATCCGGCCCAGTCGCAACCTATGCCATCAATCGAGGGCTGCGACCCAATCCTCGCGTGACTACCCGACCTCTACCAAGTCACAAGGTCGCAAAACAACACACCCAAGGAAGTCCACAAAATATGCGACCGCCCAACTTTGTGACCTCCACCAAGTCACGATGTCACATAACACTATGACCGAGAGAGTCCACAGCATGTGCAACCCCCACCAAGGTTTGCGACCTCACGTAAACACAGCACACATGCTCGTCAAGTGGTCAGCTGCATTCGCAGGCGTTGAAAAATATTTATGGGCTGAATCCGAACCACATAGGATGGGCATGCACTTGATTTATAGGAGGAGGAGAGGTCTCTTGCTTCCATTCCGCGGCCCTCGAATTTGAAATTTTTGCATCACAGTGAGAGTCGAGTGCACTATCGACCTTAAGCCACCGTGGTCATGGAATAAGCGTTCCTTTTTCTGACTATGATATGATTGGAATTAATGCAAATGCATCGTCGACTGTGCAACAAAAAACAACCAACAACTTAAAGATGCGTTGCTTTTTATGTGGCCAGTGGATTCTCCTTTGTGGGTATTAAAAGAAAAAGCTCATTTGGGTCTAAAACTTCAAAATTCAAAGAGATGGAGGATCGATATCATCAATGTCTCCCCCCTTATTTAGAACAGAACATTGTTTATTTTTATTGCTGCAACAATTCATGTGTGCAGATTAAACATATGAGGATATTTGTATTATGTGCACTAAGCCCTCAGTGAAATGGAAGCCGCAGATCCATGTCTGTACCCACATTTTATAAAAATTTTCAGAGAGGATAAAGGGGCGTCATGTCTCATCGACGGAGCCACATCCCTATGAAGTGACAGCTACCAAAACAGTTTAAACTAAAGATCCACATTTGGCACTCAGTCCATAATGCTACCAACGGACATTACAGTGATTGAAGAGGCACAGGGACGGCCTACACAAGCCTTTCTCTCTGATGACAAAATGGCACAACACTTGACCACACAGGGGTCTAAATTTATAGTTTTAATCTTGCAATTAATTAAATACGCCCCTAGCAGTATTATTATTTCATCATGAAGACATGTGACCTATGCTATTTATTGCAGGTAGAAGCATTCGGTTTGCACAAAGGGCCAAAGTTTTCCCCAACAAGCAAGAAGAACTTTTCACAGCAAGTGGATTCTCACGAATCCCCAAGAAACTCACTCTAAGCTCAAAGGCACCTGGTCACATTCATGAGACAGAGATGCAGGAAAAGGAATCTTGTCGAGAAGCCCAGAGATCACTGAAAGAAGAATGCAAGTCATAGAATGCCCAATGTCACAGGTCGTAGGTCACGGATTGACCGAGGTCGCAGGTCGCGGATTGCTCGAGGTCTCCAGTCGCGAATTGACCGAGGTCGCAGGTCGCGGATTGACCGAGGTTGCAGGTCGCGGATTGCTCGAGGTCGCAGGTCGTGGATTTCCCAGGGTCGTGGGTCGCAAATGGCCCAAGTCGCAAACCAGCCCAACAGTCGGGAAACCCAAGGGTCAAGGGGGCAACTCAAGAGTCGTCTCAGCCTATATGTACAACTTCAAGAAAGAGTACATGGAATTTTAGCTCGACAATGAAAGCTAGTATGATAGAGGAATTGTTGCTAGAGAGCTAAAGGCACTCAGCTCTTGGTATCAAGTATAAAAAAGGGTAGCGAGGCTGGGTTTTGCATCATGCTTTGAGATGAACAGCCCATGTTCCACTATTGGGTTTTAGCACGTTGTAAACATGTATTTGACGTTGCAGCAACATTAATAATATATTCTCCTTCCCAGCACTGATTCACGTGCTTGTTTGTGGTGATAGTACTAGCTATCTAGTACTTCATTATATTGTACGTTTGCTTTCATGCATGTCATCGGTTATGAACTATTTCTCAATGGTTGTATGCATGTCTACTTTTGGATTAGTGTTTATTTATCCTTGCCACAACGGTAGTCTATTGTGAACTAATTTGCAGTTAAATTCTGACGTATTTTTTCTTTCATATATGTTTGACTGGTTTTCGGCTAACTGATCCCAGTTACGGCATATCCCCCTTTTATTTTTGCTGCTTAGAATTGTTGGTATCTTTGTTTATGGTTCGTTAATCTTGGGCTGATTTTGCTTCGTTGATTGGTCATTTCACCTTTGCCTTCACTCCATCATCTTCTCATCCGACAACCAAGAGTGGAAACAATTATGGCGGCAGCTGAGCCCACATACTGGATGGGGCTCCTATCCCAAACGGTGTGAGGTCTAATTGGGACCTTTCACCGGGCAGACCCCCCTTGTTGTCGGCAGTACATTTTTGCCCGTCAACAAATTTATGCTAAAAGGAGGGCCAGATGACAAGCTGAGCCCTCAGAGCTTGCAGTTAGTCTCATATTTGTAATGGCTCATCCCAAAATCATTCTCCTGAGGTGTTTATCAGATTTATCTGGTTCTCGATGCTCAATCCCCGATGAGCCTATGTATCACTTGTCCCAGTTAAAATTCGATGGTGAAAATGGAGTTTCCATAACCGAGCACCTTTCAGATTTCTGAGAGTTTTGTGAGTGTTACGAAGTTGACGATGAGGATTTGGCTTGCGTGCTTTTCTCCCTCACTTTCGAAGGTCGCGCTGAGAAATAATGACGCACATTACCGGCAGCTTCCATCCATTCGTTTGAACAACTTGCTAGTGAATTACAACAAGCTTTTCACAGATACGATTTTCAAAATGTATTAATGAAGTTAAATGAGATCAGAATGGAACCTCAAGAATCTATAGAGGAGTAAATTTCTATCAGGCTTGTTAATTTTTGTCTCTAGTTCCCTTTGAAGGGATGTCGATTGGACATATTTAATTGAACAGTTTCGACATGTGGTTTTTGTTTCCCTAGAACAATTTCAATCGACAACCAAGCCTGATCCTAGTGACTGTTATGATGATCTTCAAGTTGCCAGTGGTTCAGACTTTGTCCCGAAATCTTCCACATACCCTGTCAAATTGGAGCTTGAAACGCATATTGGCCTAACATCTCCCCCTGTCAATGAAACCTATCTCGAGTCCACTGAATGTTTGCCTGGGTATGATTCTAAATCTCATTCTCATAATGATAATAAATTGAGTCTTGTCCAAGGAAAAGCTGATTTCCTTACAAAATCATTGGACCATGATAGGCATGTGAAATCATCGGCCTTTCCGGATGACACTGATGTGCGTGAGGAAGGCCCTTGCACGGTTGATACCCCTGCTTCCGAATCTTTTCTTTCATTTTTTCCTGATTTATTTCGTGATTCGACCACTTCTGTAATTTCTTCAAGTCATTCAAAATTATCTTATACTAGTGTTGACGACAATCACAAACATAAGAATGATGTTTCACAATCACATTACGAAATTGATTAATCCCTTATGTCTGATATTTGTAATACAAAATGTTTATACAGTCAATGGAGAAACTACCTATCTGAGCAACTTCAAGACGTTTCTTTTAACGATTCATCCCAACTATTAACCCTTGGGAAGCCTAACGTGCTAGGTCCCCAACCTGATCAACTTGATGGATCCAGTGATCACTGCTTATCTGAAAACATATTCACTCATGCCTCTGAGGACTATCATTCATATCTATTTGTCGACCATGTGAAGCCTCCGAAATTTGATGATCCGCTTTGTGAAGATTCAAGTACCCATCAGGAAATTGAAGCGATTCAGCTTCTGCTATCTGTTATCTCAAGTTCTCATGAACTTGATGAGACCCCTGAAACAAGTCAAACTAGGGTTTTCAAAATTAGGGTTTCTGCAAGTGGATTCGCAAGCATCTCAAATTCGCTTGGCGGATGCTTATTTTTTCCATTCTACCAAAGTGATCATCCTTAAAATCATGACAAGATTCCTGGCTGGTTTGAAAAATCCTATCCAATGAATATACCTGCAAATAGGCAATGATTTTCCCCGCTTCCGTAGGAACTAAGGTTGTGCGTGGATGGATGTGTGTCATTTATAAATGATTTTATGTTTCAAATACATATTTCTATGTATCAGGATGAAAGTGAAATTCATCTAGCACAATCCATTCTGGCACATTCTCTGGTAAGTAGCCATGACCTTCTTGCTATTGCACATGCTCTTCAGGTAAGTCTTTTTGTTGGTGCACAATTTTGTATGCTGGCTCTGATTGCGAACATTATTGTTCTTACAGGACGGGAACTAATGTGGTGGCTGCACTGGAAAGCTGATTTCACATAACCCGACTGCCTCTTTGGTTAAAATAGGGTTTTAGGTTTAGGCTAGCTAGGATCTATTAATAAAATTTTGTTAGTTCAAGTTGTTAATTAGGTTTACATGCGAAAGTTTTGCTTTAGGGTTTAAAATTATGCTTGTTGTCTTTTCTTGCGGTCAATAGCTTATGAATTATCATTTTCCATTTATTTTTGCACTCATGCTTTTTCAGTATGCTTGTTGCTGCATAATATTTAGATAATCACTGCATGTGCTTTGCCTTGTTTTGCACCGGTAAATAGTTGATCCTTCTCACACATGGCATTGCATGGTGTCATAAGCCTTGTATGATACATTGCGTTGTGCGCTTTCTTCTTTGCATCATTCGCATTGGTTATTAACGTGGCTTGGAAAATTCCCGTACATTGCATGTCGCTGCATGATCCCTCATTAAATCCGAAGCCTTCAATCCCTCGATCCCCTAACTAACCTCCTTATGTCTCCTTGTATATGTATGAAGCCAGGTGGGTTGCCTTCACCTCTCTACACGCATTGAAACCCTGATGATCTTTCATGTTTTCATGATCATAATTGCTGAAAAAATAACTCCATGGTTTGCATGAGGTTGTGGTGGTTACCTCAAGAGGAAGCTTCTCTCATAACAATTCATCAAAGTTTCTTTCTCAACATGATGATTTTAAATTCATTGGCCAGGGAGATACGAGCCGGTTTCTTGTGGGGAACCCTAGCACGTTCGAATGCCCTATATCCGTAACCTGAGCCTTGTGCCCAGCATAGTCTCAAACATCTTAATGATATTTTTTGCATGCTTCACCTGTGGGTGGTAGATGGGATGTGAAGACTGGCATGAGGGAAAACCCAAATTATAATATCTTTCAGTTTCTGTCAAACAGGAAACAACCTCTCTCGCCCGTAAAATAAGTCAGGATCCCTCATACGCCCATGCAAAATAAGTGCCATGAGAACATGAAAATAAGTGCTACAAGCACATGAAACAAATAAGGGTAAAGGATTGAGAAAGGCTTCCTGCGTAGAGAGGTAATGCAACGACTCCGTTGGGGTACTGACCAGGCTTGCTGGCAGCGGAGCAACGTTTGTGATTTCTTGAAGTGACTCTGTTGGGGTACTGTCTAGGCTTGCTGACAGTGGAGCAACACTGGAAAATTACTTTAAAAATTCTAAATATAATAAGCCCGTTGCCTTACTCTTCACATCATCAATGAGCTACTCGCATCTGTGAGCTTCCGCTTTGATGTGTTCTAATTAACGAGACCTAGCTGAGGCACAAGGACTGGGCATATCTGTAAAGGTCGAAGTAATACAAAAGGGTACCCACGGAGCTTGTTCAATATTCCCTTGCATCACTGTTTGGACTCAAACTATTGTTGTGATGTTGACAGAGATGTTGGATTCTGCCAGCAATTCTCCATTTGTTGTAGCCGCTACAACACCACCCAAATTTTGGGTATATTCAAAATTTCGGGTCCCCCTCTGCTCGCTTAAGCCATTAGAGTTTTCACCCGGCCTGTGATCAGTGACATCCCCATGGCCTATTCCCAGCCCCTCGTAAACCTTCTCACCTTCATGACGAGATAATTTTGCCGCAGCCATGCCATGTGTGGGGGTATCACCATGCATACACTCGAATGGAAACTTTTCTGTGTATTTCCATTAGAAGCCCTTTCACCATGGATCATTAGGCGTTTTGTTTGGGTACTGCACTTAAGCTCATAGTATCATGTAAATTATTTGGGGGCGTCATTCCATAAAGAGGAATTGTGAACTAATTGATATTATAATGATTCATACAAGTCAATCCCACGGACGATATACCCAACAATGTCATCACCACACTAAGGGAAAGAAACCAAAACTGAAACAACAAGGCTTTGTTGCAGAACATGACAATTTCATACCCCGTCCATATGGGGATGAGAACTAAGGCTACAATTGGAGACCTCGTCAAGGCGGATGACAAGGGTAAGAGTAGTTCGAGCTGAAATATGAAAAGTGGAAGATATGTATCACCTATAAGCAGGAAACAAAGAGTGCACTAGTTAAGGGAACTTTCTGGTCACGGTTAAGCCACATCTTTCCGGGCATAAAGTTTCATCCCTAAAAGGAGAGGGTTACCTAATTCAAGTGGTTATTTATTTAGTGAAGCAAATGGTGGCTTAAATCATCAATCTACATTTACATGAATGTTCGCCTATCTCCCATATTATACATACAGCCTCACCCGCTCCGTTAATTTGAGGTTTGAAATTTGGTGGTCCTCTACGCATGTTAAAACACCTCCACAATCATATCCATGAATCAAAGGTTAAAGCCTCGCTCTCTCAGTTTTCACTTTGGCACATCATAACCTGCTATCTCTCTGCCAGGTTTGAAAGAGTATTTTCGGTCACGCACATGATCATGAGCATGATGTACCAAGATAAGGTTTGTTCATATGAAAGGTAAGCCTCGAAGGACGAACGTTGTGTTCGGTATGTTAATAGTGGGGGAATATTTATCATTCAAGAATGAGTCACGAGGGTTTGTAAAAGGTCGCTCACTAATCCTTGGTTCACCTAGGTTGGAGTTAGCTTGATCATGCTTGTCAAATCCCTACTCAACGTGCGATTGACGAGATTGGTATGGTTATGAAATTTGACCACCGCAACACCATTATAAAATTATATCACGATGAAAATCGAATATTCCATCACCTACAAGAGCCTTAGAACTCGCTTGGTAACCATGGAAAAGGGCCAGCGCACTCCGAACAAATGTGTGAAGGTGTGAACGACCAAGAAGGATTTTACACTTGCATGTTGTAAAATAAAAACAAAAAAAAGGGCAAAGTATGTAGGATTGGCTGGAAAGTATGTAAATCTTGGAGAATTATGGGTAATGAAAGAAAACACCAGAGGGATCGCAGCTACTCTAACAAGCTGGAAATACCGATGTGGGTCACACTGGGCATTAGCAGCTACGATCAGACCATAGCCATAAATCATGGGTCACGTGTTCAGCCCACATGTGGGGATGACATTTATTTCCCAATGCATCCATAGCATCTCATATAATGTTACCCTAGGCCACACAAAGAAGAACTCGAGCAGCCCAATGAATGCCAGTTGCAGCCAGCCGAGAGAAGGAATGCGACTAGTCGAAAAATTGTATTTGATGAAAAAGCAATGTAGATGGTGAGTGGTGGGGAGTTGCGGCTCTGAAAACCCATAGAGCCATGTTTCTGAGGCTATGTCCATGTTATTGCACCCATGCAGTGTGTCCAAACATCTGGCCAGGTCACTGGACCAGAGCGAAGCTGGCCTGGCAAAACCAAAGTAAAACTAAAATGTTCATAGCTCACAGGTTTTGCGTGGATGGGCTTGAAGTTAATTCAAGTAGTCACACTCCCCCATGTGGTCTATGCCAAGGTTACATGGTCATGAGTTTTCCATGGGCATGATTGCCAAAAAAGACACGTAAAGTCATAGGGAGGCATTCTCATCCGACCCAGTCTCAACCTACGCCATCAATCGAGGGCTGCGACCCAATCCTCGCGTGACTATGTGACCTCTACCAAGTCGCAAGATCACAAAACAACACACCCAAGGAAGTCCACAAATTATGCGACCTCCCGACTGTGCGACCTTCACCAAGTCGCGAGGTCGCATAACACCATGACCGAGAGAGTTCGCATCATGTGCGACTACCCGACTGTGCGACCCCCACCAAGGTTTGCGCCCTCATGTAAACACAACACACATGCTCGTCAAGTGGTCAACTGCATTCGTGGGCGTTGAAAAATATTTCTGGGCTGAATCCGAACCACATAGGATGGGCATGCACTTGATTTACAAGAGGAGGAGAGGTCTCGTGTTTCCATTTCGCGGCCCTCGAATTTAAATTTTTTGCATCATAGTGAGAGCCAACTGCACTATCGACCTTAAGCCACCATGGGCATGGAAGAAGCGTTCCTTTTTCTAACTATGATATGATTGGAATTAATGCAAATGCATCGTCGACTGCACAACAAAAAATAGTTGGCAACTTAAAGATGCGACGATTTTTATGTGGCTAGTGGATTTTCCTTTGTGGGTATTAAAAGAAAAAGCTCATCTGGGTCTAAAAATTCAAGAGTCAAAGAGGTGGAGGATAGATCTCATCAAATTCTCCCACCTTATTTAGAATAGATCATTGTTGATTTTTACTGCTGCAACAAGTCATATGTGCGGATTAAACATATGAGGATATTTGTATTATGTGCACTCAGCCCTCAGTGAAATGGAAGCCACAGATCCATGTCTGTACCCACATTTTATAAATTTTTTCAAAGAGGATAAAGGGGCGTCATGTCTCATCAATGGAGCCACATCCCTATGAGGTGATAGCTACCAAAATATTTTAAACTACAGATCCACATTTGGCACTCAGTCCATAACACTACCAATGGACATTACAGTGATTGAAGAGGCGCAGGGACGGCCTACACAAGCCTTTCTCTCTGATGAAAAAATGGCACAACACTTGACCACACAGGGGTCTAAATTTATTGTTTTACTCTTGCAATTAATTAAATACGCCCCTAGCAGTATTATTATTCGATCATGAAGACATGTGACCTATACTATTTATTGCAGGTAGAAGCTTTCGGTTTGCACAAAGGGCCAAAATTTTCCCCAACAAGAAAGAACACCTTTTCAAAGCAAGTTGATTCTCATGAATCCCCAAGAAACTCACTCTAAGCTCAAAGGAACCTGGTCATGTTCACGAGACAGAGATGCAGGAAAAGGAATCTTGCCACGAAGCCTAGAGATCACCGAAAGAATAACGCAAGTCACATAATGCCCAAGGTCGCAGGTCGCAGATTTAACCGAGGTCGCAAGTCGCGGATTGACCGAGGTTGTAGGTCACAGATTGCTCGAGGTTGCCAGTCGCAGATTGACCGAGGTCACAGGTCGCGGATTGACCAAGGTCGCCAGTCGCAGATTGCCCGAGGTCGCACGTCACGGATTTTCGAGGGTCGCGGGTCGCAAATGGCCCAAGTCGCAAACCAGCCCAACACTCGGGAAAACCAAGAGTCAAGGGGGTAACTCCAGAGTCGTCTCAGCCTATATGTACAACTTCGAGAAAGAGTACAAGGACTTTTAGCTCGACAATGAAAGCCAGTATGATAGAGTAATTGTTGCTAGAGAGCTAAAGGCACTTAGCTCTTGGTATCAAGTAGAAAAAAGGGTAGCGAGGCTAGGGTTTTGCATCATGCTTTGAGATGAATAGCCCATGTTCCACTGTTGGATTTTAACAAGTTGTAAACATGTATTTGACGTTGAAGCAGCATTAATAATATTTTCTCCTTCCCAGCACTGATTCACGTGCTTGTTTGTGGTGATAGTACTAGCTGTCTAGTACTTCATTATGTTGTACGTTTGCTTTCATGCATGTCATCGGTTATGAACTATTTCTCAATGGTTGTATGCATGTCTGCTTTTGGATTAGTGTTTATTTGTCCTTGCCACGACAGTATTCTATTGTGAACTACTTTTTCGTTAACTTCTGGCATGTTTTTTCTTTCATATATGTTTGATTGGTTTTTGGCTAACTGATCCCAGTTACGACATATACCCCTTTTATTTTTTCTACTTAGACTTGCTGGTATCTTTGTTTATGGTTCGTTAATCTTGGGATGATTTTTCTTTGTTGATTGGTCATTTCACCTTCGCCTCCGCTCCATCATCTTCTCATTCAACAACCAAGAGTGGAAACAATTATGGCAGCAACTGGGCCCACATACCGGATGGGGCTCCTATCCCAAACAATGTGAGGTCTAATTGGGACCTTTCACCGGGGAGACCTCCTTGTTGTTGGCAGTACATTTTTTCCTGTCAATAGTTATAGGTGAAAATATTCCAATTCAAACAATATTGGCAGAACTTGATGAGGAAGGAAAAATCATATTGGAACCTAAAGTGGTCATGGAAATAATAACTTGACAGCTATGAAATAAACCAATTTCAGAGTATCTCATCAAGTGGAAGAACTTACCCACTGAATATTTTACATGGGAGGATGAGAATTTTATACAGAAGCACCCGGAGCTACTCAAGCGTTGAGGACAACACTTTTTTTAAGGAGAGGGGCATGTTATGTCCCTATATTACTAGTATAGTCCCTTATTGTTGTTAGTGTAACCCCCTTATTGTTATTATTGTACTCCTGTAACCCCCATATTGTTATCATTGCGCCCTTAAATTATTATTGTTAGGTCGGCTAGGATTACATTGTGGCCCCTTGGAATCCTATATATAGAAAGACAGTTTTGTAATTTGTATCATCTAAGAATTGTTCATTCATGTAATGTATTGGAGGTTTCCCCCTCGAAGTGGCTTATTTATAAGGCGTTGATATCTCTTTTCTTATATTTTTTGAGTTGGTTTCACAACAAAAGGCCATTACCGTGGCTTGGTGACCAGCAGTGTTAATGTCACTTTATTAGGACCTATGATCATGGTAGGTCGACTCGTGATGAGACCTCCTATCCTCCAGTTGACCATTTATGTTTAAAATTCAACTATAGTTTGTTTTAATCAATAAATATTACTTAATAAATGGGGTGGCAGGTCAGCTCCTTAAGAGCTAGGGATGGCGTAAAAAGTTGTGTAGTAACTATTTTCAAATTTGATAGTTTTTCTTCTCAAAAACTAATAACCTTCATATGACTGTTGATAAATATATTTTTCATTATTGAGATTGGGGTTGAGGAACAGTTCATTAGATAATGGCAGAAAGATTTAAATACAATTCCGTGGTCATCACCATAAATTTTACAAGATCAGGGATTTGACCAATTAGGAAAGTTGAAAGTTGACATGATGAAGTCATATTTGCATAATTATTCCTTAAAAATAAGATCACATTTATAGATAAAAAAGATAAATTGACTACCCAATCATTATATTAAAGAGGGCCTAGACCATTAAAAGTATTTCCCATTCACTGAAGAGAAAAAAAAATTAGAAAGACCTACATATGTTGAATTAAATGTGAAAATTGGCCAACAACAATATTTGTGACTGAGGTAACAACAACCATGACTTAGGTAATAACAAGGAAAGGGGAAAAATAATGATGTTAGGAAGGTGACATGAAGGAGGATTAGTCACTTTACAAAATAATGAGGAATTAAGAGTGAATCATTCCTGACAAGACTTGCCATAATAATCATCCTTTAAATACGAGAAGCCCCCCCCCCCCCCCCCAAAATAAAGTATGTCTACCATTAGTCATAGTTGATCATGTCATAAGTAAAATATGAAATAAATCCATGCAGTCAGTTGAGGACGTACTTGGTGACTTACCTTGGCAGAGTAAAAACACTGGAAGAGTAGCAACACCAAGTACTTAAAAAAATATCACCATGGAGTAACATCATCGAAGGAGTAATAGCATTAGAGGAGTAACGACACTGGACACTTAGAAAAATTTAGAAGGAGTAATAGCATCCAACACTTAGAAAAATTTTCCGGAGTAACAATAGGGACGGATTCACAGCACCGACAGAGTAACAGCAGTGACGGATTCATAGCACTGACGGAGTAACAACACTAACGAAGTAACAACATCCTGAGTAACAACAATGCGAGTAACAACATCCAGAGTAACAGCAGTGCGATTAACAACATCCGGAGTAACAACAGTGCGAGTAACAACATCCATAGTAACATCAATGCGAGTAACAACATCCAGAGTAACAAAATTGAAAGTAGCAGCAGTGCAAGTAACAACATCCGGAGTAACAACAGTGACGGATTCACAGCACTGACGGAGTAACAGCAGTGATGGATTCACAGTACTGACGGAGTAACAACATCTGGAGTAACAACAGTGTGAGTAACAGCATTCAGAGTAACAGTAGTGCGAGTAACAACATCCGGAGTAACAGCAGTACGAGTAACAACATCCGGAGTAACAATAGTGCGAGTAACATCATCCGGAGTAACAGCAGTGCAAGTAACAACATCCGGAGTAATAGCAGTGTGAGTAACAACATCCGGAGTAACAGTGGTGTGAGTAATAGCATCCAGAGTAACAGCAGTGCGAGTAACAATATCAAGGAGTAACCACATCACGAAACTTAAGAACTCGCTCCTTTTATTTTGCATAAGAGAAATCAAAAAATAAATGACTCTTTATTGAAAACCAATAAATAAATAAATAAATTAAGTTATTATGGTTATGATTTTTGTTGCAGCAATGTTGTTTGTGAATGGTGAATAAATGGAATTTATTTATTTATTTATTTTTATTTTTATTTTTTATTTTTTTTCTTTTTTAATTTTTTTTCTTCGGAAATGACTTGGATCTTCAAATAGAAATCAATTCTCCATTTCTCATGTTATAAATCCGTTAATTAATGAAAAATATTCATGTTTTTTTCTTCGTGTGAGGAAAATTCTTTGAAAATATTTCATTATCATTGTCTTCAAGAATCACTTGTTCATAAATTGACCTCATTTATTCTCCTCGGACCTGCAAAAAACGAGTGTCTACCAGTAATAAAACATGAAATCATGGAAGAATAGAGGTGATCGGGCTCTCCTAATCCAAGAAATATGAAAAAAAAAAAATTAGTTACTCTATAAAAAAAATACAGGAAAAAAATAATAAAGTAGAATTAATTTATTACCCGTGGGAGGGTGGTGGCCAACCATACTAACTAGTAGTGTTTCAATGATAACTTCTTCTTCTTTTTTCTTTTTTTTTTTCTGATTTGAGTGATTCAAAAGCCAAATCAAAGTGAATTCAGATTGATGTCTCCAATAGAAACAGGTTTTAAAAATTTCATGTAATGATATGTTAAATCTTCTTAGAACAACCTGCATCACAGAGTCATTTTCGATTTTCCAGCTAAGACCAACAGTTGATAATTCAAGCATAATTTTTTCATTTGATGACGGATTGAATCAATTCAAATTGGAGATTAAAGTATATTTATTTATATATTTCCAATAGAAACATGATTTTAAGGAAAGAATAATTGATGGGTCAAATACGCTAGTGAACATCCGGGAAAACAAAGTTTCAAGGGTGCCGATTTACGATAAGCAGTCAGTATTTTGGTCATAACTTCCTCATACGATATCAAAATAAAGTGATTCAAATTGTGTTGTAAACTAGATTCATAGGGGAATATACAAGAGAAACAGGTTTCCAAAATCTAGTCATTCAAGCCTCCAAAAACGGATTGTCCCAACTTTGTTCCTTAACTTCCTACTAGACATCCTGTCATTGTTTTGGTCATAATTTTTTTGTTTCAACTTGAAATTGAGTGATTCAATTTGGGTTAGAAATTAGAAATGAAGGGCTACATAGGATAGAAACAGGTCTTGAAAATATGCCTATTTTGTTCCTCAAAACATGACTGTCCCGACTGTTTTCCCAGAATTTTCATCAAGCCCACAAGCCATAAGATATCATAATTAAGGAATTTTTCCAAGAATGTGATCAAAATGAATATGAGTGTTTGTAGGAATTTTATTTTCAATATAATGAATCTACATACATAAATAAATTTGAATATTGATCACCAATGTTAATTTTCATAGCGTGTTGCAACAAAAACAACTACTTTTACATCTAAAGAAATTTATTTATTTATGTCTTTATTGATTCTATATTCTACACTACATTACTCTACTTTGAAAAATAAAATATACTTACATATAAGAGTACTTCCAGTGAAACCATTTTCGAAATAATGCCTCAAGTATGCACATACCCGTATTTGAAATATGTACATGTTAATAAATGCACGGGTATGAGAGACCAATTTCCCTGTTAAGGATGGTGCCAAGAGTTGTTGAACTGTAGAGTGATGTTGCGAGAAAACAATAGAGTGAAAACAGTCTTCAATATAGTCTTGATTTCCCATATTTGTCACATCCTGAAGTTCCATGACTGAGTTCCAGATTGTATTGATGCTTTCTTCCTTGACCTCATCCTCTGCCTTTTTGTTTAGATCTATGTTCATAGAACCAAATGAAGAAAAAAAAATTCAAACAATTTAAAGCTCAAGACCTGGAGCAGGGTGAAAATTCCCTCCCCAGGATGAGAGATTGGGTGTTTAAACAGAAAGAAAGAAAGCAAGAAAGCAAATCAAGAAATCTTAAGCTAGGGACCTGGAGTAGGGTAGCATTTCCCTCCCCAAGACGAGAGATTAGGCCCTAAGAAATCAACAGAAATAAAAGCAAAGAAAAACGACTAACGCTCAGGTTCTAGAGTAGGGTAGAATTTCCCTCCCAGGACGAGAGATCATTTCATAAGAAATCAATCAAAAAAGAAGAATAATAGAAAAACTATGCTCAGAACCTAGAGCAGGGCAGCATTTCCCTCCCTAGGACGAGAGATTGGTTCCAAATAAATCAATAAAAAAGAAAAATAGAAAAACTACGCTCAAGACTTAAAGCAGGGTAGAATTTCCCTCCCTAGGACTGATTGATCCTTATATCAATATGAATTGTGTTCATGCAGCTTTGTTAGCCTCCCCAGTAACGGTGCCAAATTTTTGGTGTCCAACTGTGAATGAATATTCAAACCCTTTCCCACATTAATTATCAATCCGAGTGTGTTTGGTTATTGCAAGGCTAACGCGCACAGTATGTGCAGATGCAATAGCACAATTCTGATATCAATCGTGAATTTGATAATTTAAACAAAGCACAATCATTATAACAGAAAATAAATAAATGGCAGAAATAAATCATAAATCTTACAATGCATTCATAACAATAAGAGTATCAGCAAATACATTTCCAATCACGACAATTACGAAATATGCAAAACAAGAAATAGAAATAGCAACACACAGGAAATACGCAGCACCTGATCAGAGAGTGGGCCCAACTCTTTGATCAGGGATTTGGAAAAATCACAGCTTACAAATGGAATAAAAAAACACAATGCATTCAATTATTTGAAAATGGTTCTGTTACAAATTTGTCTCTTCTTGATTAACCCTCTATGCCTTCTCCTATGTGTTCTCCCCCTCCCCTACGTTCTGATTTGTTCCCCTTTAAATATAAAAATAAAAAATGGGAAATAAACTTATTACAAAATATCAATAACCAATATGAGATCTGAAAGATCTTTCCATCATGATTTAGCTGGCACAAGTCGAATCTGGCAATTACAATTGGGGAAATTTTGGAAAACGGCCACAACATAAAATCTACAAATATGTCCTTTGAAGAACCATGTGTTTCTCTCAATAAAGACCAAATTTAGATAAACTTCTTATGGAAAAACTAATTTGGTCCGTTCTGCACAAAACCCATGTTTCGGATTTTCAAGATTCTTCTTCGTTTGCCCGAAACGTTCAACGCAAAACTGTCTCTTGTTATTCCAACGAATTTCTGAGTTGGAATATTTAATTATCAGCTGAAGATAAAATATGCAATCTGGAAGAGATCATGGAGGCTAAAATAGTGAGTTATGTTATAACGAATTCATTAATAAACCATCATTGGAAAAATCATGCATATTAATTATTAATTTATTAAAATAAAGGAGAACAAGTATTATTTATCCAAAAGAGTATAGATAATTATGAAATGGAATTATATAATAAATTATGATAAATAATGTGATAAAAGAATATTAGAAATAGATGAAATGGATGTTAAGAAGTGATAATAATAATACAAATTAGTGGCCCAACAGCAGGGTCCATCGAAAATATGAAACATGGGTACTCGTTAGATGAGGAATCAAATTCTACATCCAACGAGTGTTAACACTAAAAATTTGAGTAAACCCATAGGGAGATAAGTTGAAAATACGAGTTGAAAAAGTCATTTTTCTTTTTTCTTGCTAAAATTTGATGATGTAATCTAATCTTATTTTATTATTTCCACTATTATTGTATAATTTCCTTAGGAGGCCAATTTTAGACCTCAAAATTCCCCTAATGATTAGGTTTTACTGAAGGAAACCAAGCACAATTAATATTTCAATCACGACAAACTGAGGCAAAAAGAAATTAGGGTTTTTTTTACTCACTACAAAATAATTATTTTATAGAAATTATGTAATAAAATTATGTGCAAGTAAAAAAATCCAATATGTAGTGTTTGTGCAAGGAACCTCAGTGGGGATATCAACTTGCAATTCAAGATGTAGGGTTTATGCAGGGAACCTCAGTGGGGATATCAACTTGCAAAATGTTCTCTGCATCAAAATCTCCCCTTGCCATTGTAGAAACCTTGATGTCTCGTTTATTTCAATCTTTCTACTTAAAATCAATGATTTAATCTCTGCCTTTCAAAAAATATAACAAAAAAACCGCATGGCATCGTCCTGAGCATTCTCTTTTTGAAATCCTGACAAAGAAACGAATTATCATATTTTGTTCTACGTAAAATATTGGGGGTTTGAAGTAGAGACATATTAAAATAAAATTTACAGATACGTAAATGTACCAACATAATATTACCTGTATATGGAGAAACATAAGAAAATGATGATTATGTTAAGCGCATGAAGGAGAAAAACTATCTTAATGTGAAAACCTTTTAACGGACTTCAGATTTGCAAATATCCACTGGATCTGGAATTCGGAAATAAATTCAATGTCCACAAAAAAATGAATAAGCTTAGTAAGAGCCTCAATAGGTTTTAGTGTTTCGATAGCTCCGCGAAATTTTTAGGAGGGAAAATGAAAGAAACACTATTTATCAAATTTATAAATAATAAAAAATAAGGATTTTAAAATTGGAAGTACATTCATAAAATGTGTAAGGGTTTGATTAAACAACATGATTATGAGTTTCTACTCCAGTATGAGGTAGATATCAAGTAAAAACTTAAACACTTAAATATTTAACATTTTTAATCCAATGTTGCCCTATTTAAAAATCAATCTAATTATTATTATGTATAAACACTCTATAAATTTAAAATATAAAGAGGGTTACGAACACTCAAAAAAGAGGTATGGTAAATAAATAAAAATATAAATAAACCCAGTTATGGTAAATAAATAAAACATATTTCAATACTTACTGCAAAAGTATGGAAAATAAATATAAATATAAATAAACTAAAGGTATGGTAAATAAATAAAACCTCTTTTTATATTGACTCCATAAACCTCTTTATATTTAAGGAAACTCAAACAAGAGGTTTTATTTAGGTGAAGCCTATGGGAAAAATACCATTTTAATACCATGGGCCAAATACCATATTTATAAAAGATGTATGGTATATAAATAAATATAAAAGAGGTATAAATAAGTATGGTAAATAAATAAAAATATATCAAATAGGATTATAAATCAACATCTAAATATATACCAAGCCTATGGGACAAATACCATGGTAAATAAATAAAATATAAATAAACTAGAGATATGGTAAATAAATAAAACATATTTTTATATTTTTATCCATAATCCTCTTTATTTTTATTTTTATGAACACTCAAAAAAGAGGTTTTATTTAGGTGAAGCCTATGAACCAAATACCATTGGCCAAATTATTATTAATGCCATGAAAAAAAACATCATTTACCCTAATATGAATATTAAAAGATTAATATTATGATTATTATTAATTCTAATATTCATATTAATATATTAAATTTAATAAATTTGGATTAATACAATATTAAATTTGTTATATTATAATATATATTAATATATGTTGATATATATTAACTCTAGATATATATGAGAAGGAATAACAAAGACATAGAGTGATAGAGGTGGAGAGATAAGGGGAGTCACAAGGGAGAGGGGAGAGAAGGAATGGAGAGAGAGTGAGAGAGAGAGAGAGGATTGAGAGAGGTAGAGAAGGGTAAGAGAGGGAGAGAGTGACACAAAGATGGAAGGGGGAGAGAGATAAGGAGAGAGGGAGGGATATAGTGAGAGGATTGAAGGGTAGAGAGAGAGAGAGAGAGAGAGAGAGAGAGAGAGAGAAATGAGAGAGAGGAAGGACGAGAGAGAGGACTTGAGAGAGAGGAACCCATATCATAGAAGAAAGAAGATCTGACTAGATTACTCTATAGGGAGATGGGAGATAGGGGCGCCCTACCTAACTAAGTAAATGTCTAAGCCAAATTTGGTGTAACCATCTGTAATGGTGGTTGATTATACGTGGAGAGGATTTTACGAGGAGGTGCTGGATTTTTAATGTGATGTGAAAAAAACAAATAGCGAACCTAACCATTTCACATTGACCAATGTTCTCTCTGCATGTTCTAATTTGGTAGATTTTGAACATGGAAAAGGATTATTGTTTTGTGATAACCTACCACGAGGATTCACTAATTGTGAGAACACAACACTTGTGGTTGCATCTTCTAAATCATCATCACTTCCACCAACACTTCATCCAATAATGCTAGTATAAAAAGTCTCAGGCTCTGGGCAGCACAAAGGAACATAATGCGTGTGCCCTCAATCTCTTCTACATACTTGTAGCACTCCTCCCAAACCAAAGCCACTAGTGTTGTGTGTTCACTTTGCCCTGAATCTTGTGCAAACATCCCAAGGTAAGGAACTATTGCACCAAGGTATGGATCCACTGTGTGTCATATCCACTGATGGAGAACACGTTCTAAACAACACGTAAATTCTCACAAAAATCCCTTAGTGGGATGTTGAAAAATCCAAAATTCCACATGCTCATTAATGAAATCTATAAATTGTGAAATTTTGTATAATACTTGAAGTCATACTAAACTTGGACCAAAAGGCTCAGGCTCTGGGTAGCGCAAACAAACATCTGCAATATGATTTGTATTATTCTCATCTAGATCATTTTTCATGGATATTGTTGGGGTCCTGTGATTTAGCAGATTGGCATACTAAATGACAAGGAAACATATAAACCAGTCTTTAGAGCTCTAGTATCTAGCCCTCCTAGTCTCAGAGAGGGATCTCTCAATTGTTTGCAAAGATATGACTTGTTTGCTTGTAAAAGGTTGATTTTAGGCTAGTTATTAGGCTTGAGTTTTTTTTATTGTTTGATGGGACATGATGATCTAGGCAGCATAGATAGGAAAGGGAAATTTCTAAGTCATTGGGCAATGGAGTCAAGTGGAAATGATAACAAGCTTGCAGATGAATGAGGGGTGTCAAAGGGCAAATCTAACTTGGCTGTTGGATTACCAAAGTCTTTCAGGTGAAATGAAATGAACATTAAGGGTTTAGAATGAAAAGCAGAACTAAGGGCAATTAAGAATCCTTAATTATATGTACTTCTCAACAAAGGGACTTAAAACATTATATGAACATGAAGGAATATTTATAGACATGGCTAACCATGAATTCTAGAAATTATACTTCAGTAGATAACAATCTCAAGACAAACTTTCAAAATGAAATCTAAGAGTCGAGGAACACTCTATTTCATCAAAGATTTCACTCTCAAGGATAAGAAAACATTTAAGATTCACAGATAACTGCATTAATAGAAGAGGGAACTCCTAAACATCTAAGACTGCAATTATAAAGACCTTCAAAACAATTATTTGAGCAAGTACAAAGGGTATGATCAAAACAGCCCTCTTTGGAAAACTTTGGACAATTGTAATTTGAAAGGAGACTTCAGAAATTTTTTTTAAAGTGTCAACAAGAAGAAGGGAAAACCATAAATCATCTTGAGGCTAACTGTATTGAACTATTTCTGAAATGAACAAGCTTAAGGGTTGAAAAGTAGTTAAACTACTCAATCAAACATTTAGCAGATGAAAACATAAAGACAGTGAAGAGTAAACAGGTCTAAGGTGCTTCTGGGAGACATTTCTTAGCCTAAAATTTTTACTCTACTGTAAGCAAGCAATGATGAAAACAGAATGGAAAACAGGAAAAAAAAACATTAATAGTTTAGAATACTTCACCAACAACCAAGCTCAGGGATCCAATGACAGAGCTTTCTTCATCAAAAAACAGGTCAAAACATCCACAGGTTCCAATACATCAATTTCTTTTCTATCTCAGCAGAGCTATATAATACTTCAAAGAGTTATCAAATTCCCACTATACAATGAGTTCGAATGCAGTATTTATGCTGTAAATGAGGAGGTGGAACCATCTAGGGTTCAAAATGTCATTAATGACACAATAAATGCATTCCTATCCTTAAAAACCATGCAAGGCATAAGGTAGGAATGTTTCTGAACTACTCCTCTGCGTATTAAATTTGTCTTTACTTCCTGAGGATGAAATAGCTGAAAAGATTGAATTTGAGGCCTTTTTCTATCTTTACAATAACTGTCTGATAGCCTTAAAATATATTTTTGTGCAATAACTTCCAATTTTCCCTTTGAGGCATAAAGTAAGTGAAAGGTGTCAATTTTGATTTATCAAGTGAATAACTGCCCCTTTGATGTATCTGAGGCTCTCTTTAAGCCTAAGTTTTCTTGGTTTAATTAAAAAACTACTCTTTGGGCTTAATCTGCCTTTACTTCATCATTAACTATGTTTTAAGGCCTGATGATGCCTTTGACCTTCATAATGTAACATTGTTGCCTTTTTTCCCTTTATGATTGATTCGAACCTTTAAACTATGTATTTTAACCTTTAACCTTCAACTTTTATGCATAATCCTTTATCTTCAATCTCCTCTGTCTCTGTTGCTTTGAACATTTTTTGCTGACTAGACTAACTTTTAATCCCTTTCTTTGGTTCTCGGTCTTCATTCCTTTCTTTAATTGCTGCACTTTATCCAATTTTTTGCTTGGCTCTAGCTTTTAACCCTTCATCTTTAAACCTTTAATATCTGTTTCTTCGGCCTTTAACCTTACTTCACCGGTTCTTCTTCATTTTTTTGGGTGTAGGTGGATTTTCAATGTGTTGAAGGGTTTGATGGTATAAATAGCGCTCATAAAACACTGATCGACCATGAAATGAAACTTGACAGCCCCCTTTAACATGATTTGGCATCTGCTTGGACCTGTGAAGGTCATCACCTTTTGGCCCTGTCCCTTTACGGACTGTGGGAGGGTTTTTACCGTTAAAACCACCATAGAACCTACTAAAACAAATAAAATGTTATAAAACCCTGCGGAATGGGAATTTATTGCGTGCAAAGGCTGGTGGAGGGCAGAGGAGTAGGCTATGCAAGTGGAAGAGAATATTTCATGGCGGAGAAGCAAAAATCCATGAAAAATAGGGTTCAAAATGACTTTTGGCGCGAAAATGGGCATAAGTGGTTTTGGAAAACCATCGGCGGTTTTCACGCGACAAATGGGTGGTAAGTGGTTTATTATAAAATGAACGCAATTGAATTGTTTTGCGACACGCGTCCTTTATGAAACTAGTGGTTTCGCGTGATTTTGGGTGGTTAAACCCCAGATGGCAAAATCGCGCGATATCGCATATGAGCCATCGGATGGGAAGGGGTAGATCCGACGGTGCAGAGAGAAGCGTGACAGAAAGGTGCATGGGCGGGACTTTAGTGGGAGACAGATGGTAGCAGGGGATTGGAGGGGTGGCTCTGTGGGTGGAAGGTGGGCCATATGGTGACGTGGGCTATTTGTTGTGGAGCGGCAATTAAAATAAATCGACGGTGGGGATTGGTGCAGAGGGCGGATGGATAAACATCGGTCGGGGGAATGGAGGGTGAAAGGAGAAGGATGGTGGCCGTCAGATCAAGGCTTGAGGCCTTGATCTACGGCTTAGATTTGTTGAGGATTTGGCAAGCAGGGCGGTGAAAAACAAAGAAAAGGGTATTTTACAAAGGGAGTGAGGGTAAAATAAGGGTAAGGGAAGGGGCTTAAGGGAAAGCGCCAGGAAGTGGTCTTGTGGGTGGAGCAGAGGACCGAGGGCAAAATAGAAGGTTCTAGGGACTTAGCGAGGAGAAGGTGTGGTCCCGTGAGTGAGGTTATATGGAAAAAGGGGCTGAAGATTTTTAAGCCCTCAGGGGCTTAAACCCTTAGTTGTAAAAGACTGTCTTTTTAGACAAAAAGAGGGATTTTTTATCATTTTCGTGAGTTCTGATAGGTAAAATGGGGGTTTTTAAACCATAAAAAGGGTTTTTGATTTTTTAAACCAAGTATAATGGTGTTTATAATGGTTTAAGGGGTGTTTTTCAGAGGAAATGAAGAGTTTTATAAAGGAAAAAATTTTCTTGTAATTTTGTTCTAGAAATCTGGGTTTGTTACATTTAGTCATATTTGAATAAAGTCAAAATTATGGATGACTAACAGATATCTCCTGGAGTTGAAATGCATATTCCAGGTTCCATATAAAATCTCCCATGGAAGGCTTTTCGATTCCCTTCTCTTCCAAGAACTTTTTTGCAATCTCCCTAAACATTTTCAGTGAACCAGCGTTGATGGTCCCAACAAGGTGAGGGTCAATGATTTTTTCAAGCTTGCCCTTTTTCTGCCAGTGTATTTCCCACTCTGTTATATTAAATTGTCCTCTGTGAAAACAAAAATTAAGATTTTCCCTTGCACACAAGACCTCCAGTAACACTACTCCAAAAGAATACACATCATATTTCTCTGTCAATTGTTTCCTTCTGAAGTATTCAGGATCAAGGTACCCAAGTACAAAAATACCTTTCATTGCAGTACTTACATGAGTCTGATCTAGAGTGGATCCAGTATTTGAATGTCCAAAGTCCGCCACCTTTTCCTGTGAGCCTGTTATCGTGGAGATATCTGACATTTAGATAAGCATAGAAGATTCATGAAAAGGGAATCAGATTACAAGATTAACTAGATACTAGAGCTTTGTTGGTATCTCGCCAATAAAATAGTTTGTCAACAAGTTGAGGGAGTCTAAATTGGTACAGTTGAAAATGAAAGGAAAGGTTGTTCCATCGAGGCCAAATACCATGACTCTAAGCTTGAAAATCCTCTCATTATGGCAGGTCACGCCTTCAAGCTCCGAGATGGTAATGTTGTAGGAGTTTTGATCTTGTCTCTGATCCACGGTCACACCTTCGAGCTCTAAGATGGTGAGATTGCAAGGGTTTTGATCTTGTCTCTGGTGCACTGCATGAACTTGAGTCCATAAACCTAGCACCATGTCTGGTTAAGGGGAATTATCAATTTTTGGTGAATAAATCTTGATAGAGAAATGAAATTCTAGAGACATTGGCTATCATACATATTTGGTTTCCTCCATCAATGTATCAAATTCTTCATTGATGCTCCAAAAGGAGCCTTCTTCCCACTATTTCCTCCAAAACCAGGGTTCATTATTGCTGCCATATATGTTAATAAACCCCCTTCACTGTCTCCCCCATATGGAAATCTAAGCTGACAAACAAAAATGCGAAGCTCAAGATCTC
Organism: Pinus albicaulis; assembly: GCA_034641835.2. Taxonomy (NCBI): domain Eukaryota; kingdom Viridiplantae; phylum Streptophyta; class Pinopsida; order Pinales; family Pinaceae; genus Pinus; species Pinus albicaulis. The sequence continues at coordinate 1,422,472,189 of CM076572.1, read as the reverse complement.
CATCATCGAGGGTGTTATCACCAAAATAGGTCTTGATAGGCTGCTGGTCAGGCTACCTCAGTGTAACTATTTCAAACCAGACTTTTAGTTGAGGCTTAGCCTCCTCAACCTGAGAGGGCTCTCTCAATAAGTTTATGATTTTCAAATAAGGATTAGATGGCTAACTCTATGAGTAAAATGAATAAAATTGGATAATTGGTTGTACTACTAATCAACAAACATATATTGGGCTTATGAAGTCAAATTTGTTTTCACAAAACATGAATATCAACTTCATATGGAAGTCAGGGCATTTCAGGGTTTAGATGCATCAACAGAATAGTAGGACAGAAAATAAACATAGTTCATGAACACATGAAGGAAGTTAGAGCACCTTCATTGAATTCTAAGTAACATACATTCATGCCACTGCAAGTAATTGAAAGAGGAAAACCATGAGAATATCAAACATCAATAACTCTTTCTGAATCCTGAGTGATGAAACCAATATCTCTATATTAATAATAAAAACATAGTATTTTCTACAACAAAACAGTATGCTTGTTAATGAAAATTTCCAACCCTATGCAATTCGACTTCTTGTATTTTATAAAGTCATCATTACATTCTTGGATTCTCTCCAATCACTTGAGAAAAATTCGAATTTGCTAGCTTGACACCTATCAACTGCTAAAACAAACTTTTAATTACATCTGACAGTTAAATTGTCTATTTTGGAGTCCTAATACAACTAGGATTAAAACTCTTTATTATAACTTAACAACCTTATCCAAATATTAAATCTTCTATCTGAGAGTTTCTCCTCCTAAACTTCGACCTTGATGATGTCCATCTCCTTGCTGTTTGACTGTATTGATTTGCCTCTTATCTGCCCTAAAAGATAGGAAACTGCACCCTGCAAAATAGCTATAATGTTTCATTTATTTTTCTTCAAACCATCCACTAACCAACTTGTGCTAAAAAACATGTGGAAATGTCTTATAAAACTCATGTGACTTCTCCCTTCTAGCTATGCCCAAACCAAACCTTTGAAGAAGTGTCAAAAACTGTTAACATTGTTGTGCTACGAAATTGTCTGTAGAACTTTACCTTTGAAAACTTCACTCGGAACCTTCATTTTTCCCTATTTTGGCATTGTATCTTCACTTGTGATCATTGTACATTCTTCAACAACATCAAGGTTTAAAAAACAAACCCTTTCACCCTTTGAAACTTTACAAAATTGTTAAAACTGTTGTGTCTATCTTTTCACAGCTTTTTCCAAAAATTTGAGTTTCCAACCTTTACTGCCATCCTTTTATTTATATATAAGCTCTCATAATCAACAAAAACCAACTCTGAACTACTTTCAAAAATGAAATTTTTCCACATAACCCCAAAATTGTGTTAGAAGATGTCACTTACTGTTTACACTCATTTTAGCTATGGTTGATCTTCAGGCTTTGCTAGTTGTATCTCAAGGTCTTCAACCTGCATTTTAAGCCTTTTATTATTAGCTCTTAGTTTGGTATTAACCATCCTTGTGAACTTTGCTTCTTTGATTGCAGGGATGGTCCATATGAAGAATTGATCCTGACTGCTAATTGACTCAATGTTTGAAACCTTTTCTAGCTCCCACGGACCTTTCAACTTCTCAAAGTTTGACCTTTCTACTGCATGAATTCTCACTTTCTTCTTCAATTTGTCAATTTCAATGTTTTCAAGTTTGAGTTTTTCTTTAACCTCCTCATAACTACTTTTCTCTCTCTGAGTATTAAAAACTTTGTTTCTGTCTTCTTCAAGTATTTGAGATGATATATTTATGGGTTCTTCAAAAACATTTGCATCCTCACCTCCTGTTTGATCTATCTCCATGTCTGGCTGCTGCAATTTCTTAGACTGCCTAGTCAAGGGTTTTCTAGGCTTAAAAACAAACTTTGACACTTCATCCTAAAAATCTATTTTTTTCAATGTTCTCAATTTCTTTGATTTTCCACTTGTATCCAGTTTGATGAAATCTTCTTGAACCAGGGGAGACTCTTCAATTTCAATAGCTTGTAATATATCATTCAAATCACCTCTTAATTCCAAGTTTCCATCTGTGACCACAACCTTACCCTTCTCCTTTGATCTCTGACTCCTAGTCAACTTATTCTGAGTTGTTTTACTAGTTGACTATTTCTGAATTGTCTCTTTGACATGAGTTATCTTCTTCTGTGCAGATTGATGAGTCCTTTGAATATTCAGTGATGTGTTTATCATTGGATCCTTAACATGTTTCCTGGGCTTAAGCTTGAAAAACCTCCTTGATTTTGTTTTTGTAGGTTCAGTAGTATTTGATGAAGATGTTTCTTTGACTTGAGGGCTAGCACCTGTTTCTTCAACTCCTATTCCACTCAAAAAGAGAAATGCAGACCATTCTCTATTCACTTTCTGAAGCTCATGCAAAACTATTAACTTGACTAGACCATGATGAAATAATGAGGTTTCATATGCCTGAGTTTTCATCTGTACTTTGTCTGCCATCTTAGCCAGACTTCGAAATAGAAAGAAAGGTAAGTCTAGAGAGATTATTCCTGTGAAATGCAATAAGAGTTTAAAGTGATAAGTGTACACCTTGTGGTATCTCCCTTTGCAGGTGAAGTACCTTTGGATGTTGTAACGAAGATTGGAAAATGCATCCTTGACATAACTTCTTGGCACAACTTTGTTCAAATTAGTATCCATAAACTCTGGTTTCAAAAATATTTTGCAGGGTTGCATTTCAAACCTAAAATTCTTGAACCATCTATCTTCCCCTCTTGGAATTTCTGTGACTTTTGATATAAATTCAGGAGAAATTGGTAAATTGAGGAAACCAACCTTTGTGTTTGACTCTGTGAAGTTCATTGCAAATTCTTTGGTAACCTGATTATGTCCTCCTTGAAGCTTTTCATAGAACCTCCAGCACCCTACCTTCTTGAAGGCTTCTTCAACAAATTTATCTCTTGTGAGAGTTTCTAAACCTTCAGGTTTTGTTCTCAGACAGTGACCATACCTATGATTTCTCTTTTCTTCTGTCATCTTCTTCCTGAAAACCCTATGTCTTCAGCAAACCTATAATAGACGTCCTTGTTGGATGAACTGGCTCGCTTGAAAATTTAGTTCAGCCTCGCTTGATGGAAGTTCTGCCTCGCTTGATTAGAAACCTTGTTTCAGTCAGAAATTATTTTCAAACTCACTGGATTAGCAAGTATCGAAACTCCTGACATAACAACAATTGGATTCTGCCTCGCTTGATTGAAAACTTTGCCTCGCTTGAAAACTTAATGAGAGCTCTGGTTTCTTATCATGAGCTTCTCTTTCGACAATAGATATGCATGTAGTGCTTTCTTTGCATGAGATAAAATCAATGATAACCATCCCCTTTTCAAATTTGCAAAGGACCAATGAAAAATGACCCCTAACGAATCCCATAATGACTTCATAACTGCTTTGGATGGTTGCATGCATGAGGGAGGATTCGTGGACTGACACCATAATCATGAAAATTTAGACCAAACTGACGGATGTGACAGCTAAACCAAAGAAAATTTGAATCCCCGATTTCGTAGTGCTGGTAATGTGATTTCAAGATTTTACACTATGAAAAGACCAACATTTCCATAGTGCAGAAGCAATTTTTTACACTAAGCGCGCTACGAAAACATGGTTTCGTGGCTTATTCAATTTTTTTTTGAAAATGACTTAAAATATGGTTTTCAAAACGTGGTATGAGACTTCTAAAGAGTAAAGCAAGGTTTATGAACTTTATTTGGTGATGAAATGAGACTTTTAACCTATGGATTAGACCCTATAAAACATAAAAATGACTCAAACCCTATCTAATACCATGACTTAGGAGCAAGTATAAACTTACCAAGTTTAGAAAATTTTAATATTGATAACAGAGGGTTATATGGCATGTCTTGTAACTGTGCAAAGAATCTTCTTTTCAACATATTGCTAGATGGTGCTATGATGCATATATCCCATTTGATGTTGCTTTCTCACCTTATTACCAAGCTATGTGGGAATCTATTATAGCTAAAGGAAAGGGCTTCAAAGTCCCTACTATGCATGACTTGAAGGGAGTTATTTTTCAAAAAGAGATTTTCTACTTTGATTATTAATCAAATATAAAACCAATAATATTGTTTTATTTAAAGATTTATTTGATATGATCATGTAAATTATGTATTAAATGAAATAAATATATTCGTTGGTACAATTCTCATAGAAATTGATAAAACTAAACGCATTTATCCATTATTACACAATAAACCATACTTAAAAATTTTGAATTACATATTTATAATCATTAATAAAGTTTTATATATTATTTAAAAATAAAATAAATTTCATACCTAAAAAATTAACAAAAGTTCATAATACCATTAAAACTTAACCAAGGTTCATATCAAACAATTAATAAAAGTTCATACACCATTAAAAAATTAATAAAGGTTCATATCTAAATTACAAAGGTCCATACAATACTCCCTGTTGGGGGTGAGGTCTGAGCAACATGTGGAAGGCGTCTTGCATGAGTAAATACATTGAGTGGAGCGAGGGTGAGGGACGATACTCTCAGTCCCTTCACCATAACGCATGCAGTGGGAGAGGTACTAGCTTCATATTGGCAATCCATGTGAAAAATAATTACGCATTAGAGATCAAAGGTGGTGAAAGGATAAGGCGATAGGATATCAGGGAGCCCGACATTGGACTCCTCACTCTGGTTTGGTATTGTTCCCGATGGTGGCCTTCGGAGAGCAAGCGTAAACATCGCAGGAAGGTTTAGAGAGGGAGTGGCTTGTTTGTGCTTATCGTGGGCATTTTTTGGTGTGATGTGTTCAACCAGTCCAATTTCTTAGTTTCTTAGCCATTATCTGTCTTTGGGTTGAGGATAGAAAGTTGAGGGACGTTAGATCACTCATTGTTGCACTTAAAAACTATCACCTTGACATTCTGCTGACTGTATGAGCTCATTAACACTCATACATACCTCCTCTGCAAGTCTTACAACCTTTACTCCTCATGTCAAGCCTTAAAACAGGAGAAAAAACCCTAAAAACTCAAAAACCCTAGGGTACGCAGGTAACATGAAGCCTACCTGCGTTCCTGGCTTGGGTACACAAGTAATACACTTCTTACCTACATTCCAGAATGCATTTTTCCCTTGTAATGCCTGCGTGTCCTCCTCAAAGTCAAAAAAGCGAGAAAGTAAAGTTAAAAAACTGATTTGAGGTCAATTCTAGAAGCTTCTAGATGAGAATTTTTGGGGATGAGTATGCTTTAATAAGGTGCATGTATCCCACACCTTAAGGAACTAATCCCTTGATGTGAGGAGCCTATCCCTTTGAAGGAGGATTCTATCCCTTCAAAGGTGGAATCCTAACCTCATCATCTGCTCTATAAAACGAGGCATTGGGTAGCCTCAAAGGGAGTTCAAGCTTTATGTGTGATTGAGTTGAAGTGCTGTTGAGATTCAGACTTCTTTCTGCTGAGCTTTTGAGAGGAAATATCACATACCTCTATGTGCTCCTGGAGGAAGAGTGCAAGACTTATCAAAGTAGAGGAGACTCCTGCTTCGGACCCTGGGAATGCCTATTCAAACATCAAGGCTAAGGTCTTTTAAAGACAACACTTTGTTGTGATGAAAATATGACACTTTGTTGTGACGAAAAGGTGACACTTTGTTGCGACGGAAGAAATTTTGTTGCGACGAAAGGACTCTTGTTGCGACGGAAGGACTATTGTTGCGACGGAAGAACTACTGATGCGACGGAAGCTTTACAACTGCAAATAAGCATTTGGATCCAACGTAGGATCGACACCTTCATAGCATTTATTTGTAAAACGAATATATTTAGAGAAAGATAAACTTAGTTGTTCGTTTTTTGCTAGATTGTCTTCTGACACTAGGGAGATCGATCTTGTCCGCAAGATCGATTTATCCGGCCAACAAATTTGCGACTCCACTGGGGAAAGAACTTGTTTTGATTTGAAGAAATGATTTTTTCTGATTTTTGATTGATTTGTACGGGCTTGGGTAACTTAGATTTACTTCGCTTTGAAAGTTTTAAAGTTTGTTTTTATTTCTCTTGAACTTTTCTGGGGACCGCACATTGCTGCAGACCCTGTTAAAAGTCTTGAAAAACTTAGATTTCTTCTTTCAGTTTAAGATTTGATTTAGAATTCCTAGTGTTTGCCCAAATTTTTATGTTTTCTGTCGAAAATATTTTGTGAATGAGTCTCATAGCACTTTTGTTTTGAATGATTTTCTAGAATTTTTGCATTTTTAGAGTGGCTTTTGCTTTGTCTTTGTAGTGACCCAAAGATTAGAATCTTAAAAGTGCCTTAGATCACCTTGGTATCTTTTATCTTCTTGATGAGTCTGACTTGGTTGTGAAATTCATTCTTTTTGAGAAATAGATCTAGTTTTCTCTTTGCAAATATTCGAACCAACTTCGTTATAAGTTCTGAATTTCATTTTTAGAAAACATATCTGGATGTTTTTTTATTTATTTTTTATTCTGGGAAAATGAATCCTTAGTTTACTGAACAACTAAGAAAAACATTCTCAAAAAAAATTTAAAACTTTTATTCAATTAGATTTTTTTTAAGTTTGTAGATCTCAAAATTAGTTTTCATAGTTTTGAGTGCTTTTAGAATTTGTAGATCTCTTTTGAAAGAAATTTGTTTTTTGTAGTTTCGAGTCTTGAAGGTGAAAGGGATTTATTGTGAGCATTGATTATTTGTCTCGTTTTGAGTTCTCATTTAAAAAACAAAATATTTTCTTCCATTTATTATTCATGCTTAAAGAAAGAATTGTCTCTTAAAAGAATTGCATTCTCGAACTCTTTCTTTAGCTAGAATTTCATTGAAGGAAAAACGAATTGATTATCATTTTTAGGTGCATTTTTTAGTGTTTTTTTTTTTTAAGTTGAATCTTCACACCATCAAAGTTTCATTTCCATACCTATTGACTTAAATAACAACCCATAAAAACAACGCTTAATTAAAATTGAACTAGTAATCTTTTTATTTCTAGGGCTCTTATCACCAATATAGCTTAGGCTAGTATCTTGGAGTAGGGAGTAATTAACTCTCCAAGATAGCAAAAACAAACAAGTAGATAAATCTTGTGGTAGGAAATAAATCCAATTGTAATTGGTACAATCTAGGAAGCTTCTCTTAAAGGAGTTAATCACGATATCATGTCCGAACCTTTGAGACAATCAATTCGGTTTCATTGGGAAAGATAAAAGATTCTGCGCGCATTACAAATGCTAAACCTCAGATTAACCATTGTCGAGGAGCCTGGGGTCACTTGTTGGTAAACCTCAGATTGACCATGTCGAGGAGCCTTCAAGGGGATTGAGCTTTGTTACTCTGCTCTTGTGCGTGGAATCGGATCGTAGACTGTTCCCCCAGTTGTATTTGTTACTGTTGGTAACCTTAGTGTCCATAAGCTTAAGATTATTTCCTAAGGTGACGGTGAAGGAAAGATCTCACTGTACCTGGAGCAAACATTGACTAGACTCACTTGGACTCTCTGGGGGGTTCTCTTCACTCAAGATGGTTTTGTGAAGAAACTTGTGCCAGTCTGTTTCATTAAGTAGGTTGTCGGGGTAATTGTTCCAACCGCCCTTTCTGTATTAAATTTATACTAAGTTGGATTTCATCACCAACTAGTGTTTTTTAGTACGGGAAGTTACTGTTTGTGTGTGGTTTGAACTCTTAGATTTTTTAGGCGTGTGATTCAGTTGTTTGATTCTTTAGAGACTTTAGGTGTTTTTATTGAAATTTTCTTTGTTTGTGTGTGAATAATTAATATTTAATCGTGGCAGAGTTACCGAGACAATCCTGGAGATTTCAGGGGAAGCCGCCTGAGTATACACCAAGTCAGCTTGAAGGGCTGTGTGCTCTAGTATCATCTAGTAGTGGTAGAATTAAATCAACAGAAATTGGAAGTTCATCTATAGTTGTTCATCCTGATCATCAAATACCCACAACAAAGCATATTTATGAACTGATTTCAGTTTCCGAAGTTACTGGAAGTATTTATTCTTCCAGTGAACTAGCTGACGAACCTGAAATCTCTAAACCTGACACTGAATATTCTGTTTTGGAAACATCCTCGGGATTTAATACTCCAACTTCTAGTGATCCTGGTTCACCTAGGGTAAGAAGTATTGTTACTAAAGATCTTCCATCTGGCCTCATTTCCATTGAAGAACTTTCTAATCCAGATGAAGAGATATCTCTTCCTGAATCCCCTCAGTCTTTGAATCTTAGGGAGCGTGAGTCCATTTTCTACAGACCTATTAGGAGTGATGCTTGGTATCTATCTTTGACAAACTTTTTAGAAAACCCATGTCTTGCTTTTCCTCCACCTCGAATTCCATTTCATCCTACGCCCAGAGGTTACTATCCTTCAACCATCATGGCAGGAGAGTCATCTATGTTTTCCCATTCACCGGAAGCATTTTTACACAGTAGTCCTTCTGTTCCTTGGAGGTATCAGGCTCTTTCTGGTACTTTCTCAGGAGCAGCTCCTCGACCGATTGAACAAGTATTATTATCTGGTAATGGAATTAAAACTGAAACGTCGAACGTAGAACAAATCTTTATGATGTTTGGTAATGTTCCAAATCCTCAACCTCAAGGTGGTCTGTTACCACCTAGGGGGCAACCTCAAGGTGGTTAGTTACCGCCTAGGGGGCAACCTCAAGGCAATCAGTTACCGCCTACGGGTCAAACTCAAGGTAGTCAATTACTACCTGGGGGGAAACTACAGGGTAATTTTTTCCCAGGACAAATTGTAGCACAATATTATTTTGGAGAACAACCTCAAGGACAGTACATACCTCAGGGTTATCAACCTTCAGGACAGAACATACCCCAAGGTCAACCCCAAACTCAGTATGTTCCTCAAGGTCCTTATCAACCCCAGATTCAGTACGCGCCTCAGGGTTATCAACCTCAAGGTCGATACCCAACTCAAGGTTTTCAACCGCCTTCTAGTCAATAATTTGTACAAGGAGCTGGAAATTTACCTTTTAATTATCAACCTTACGTTCAACCAGGTTATGGTCCTTACGTTCAACCTTCTGCGGGACAATACCCCGAAATGAACATGGTGTGGGATCCGTCCCAAATTCAAAATACTATGCAACCTAATGTGCAGTTGCCTACTCAACTTGGACAGCCTTTGGTTTTTGGTCCAACCCAACAACCTGTCCAGCCTACTGTTCAAATCCCTGCACCTGGTTCTGTTCAGCAGTCTGGGCCTAGTACACCTCAGACTCCACCTCAAACTGCTGCAATGTCTGTTCAACCTATAACACCTATTTTTGGAGTATCTGTAGCTCCGAGTTCTTCTATCCCTGCATCCGTGCAAATCCCTGAAGTCTTTGTACCCCAGTCAGGACCTTCAGTTCAGACTTCGGTCCAGATACCTACAGGACAAGTCAACCGCAATTCACGTATCAACCATACCAGGGACAGTATCAATTCAGTCTCGTTTCACAAAACCCATTTTATCAGTATCAACCGTACCCTAGCTATACTTATCAACAGCCTCAACAACCCCAGTTTCTAAGAAATTTTCGGTGAAAATCACATGAAAGAAATTTTTGTCGACGCGTTTCGAACCAGCCAGTGTGGTTCATCATCAAGACAAGATGAGAAAAACTGATCAAGAACCTAATTAAATAGACAAGGAAAGCTCCAACTAGCCGTTGTAACATAACGGCTAGTTTGAATAAAATAATAAATTAAATTAAATTTTATTATGTTTAATCTAAATAAAAAAAAAAATTATATTGAGGTTTTAATTTAAATCTCATTTAATATTAAAGTTTTCTAATAGATATAATGTTAAAAAGAAATTTTCTTCTATATATATATATATTTTATTACTTTGAAAAAAAATTTAAAAAATTTAAAAAATTAAAAATAAAAATAAATAAATAAAATAAAATAAATAAATAAATAAAAAATATAAAAAATCAAATAAAAATAAATAATAAAATACAAATTAATAAAAATAAAAATACAAATACAAATTAAAAATAAAAATAAAAGAATTTTTTTTTTTTTTAATTTTTAAAAACAATAAAATAAAATAAATAAATAAAATAAATAAATAAATAAAAAATAAAATAAATAAATAAATAATACTAATGATATAAATAAATAATTAACCAAAATAGCAAAAATGAATATAAAAAATAAATAACTAAATTTTTATATAAGTTACTTCATAGTTTAAAAAATAATAATAATAAATAAATAAAATGAAACGTCTTAAAAATCATAAAAATAAACCAGAAGGTATAGAAAAAGAGAAAGAAAACGAGAACGAGAGGGAGCACAAAAGGAGGAAAAAAGAAAAAAGGGGGCAGCTAGGAGTGAAGGGCGAGAATCCAACATCTACTGACACTCCACCCATCATCCCTGTTAAGGTTGACTGGCCTCTTTTCAATTTCCAATGCTTCCCTCAACTTGCGGTGGTGGAAATGGTCAATCCTCGCAATAACCTCAGCATTCTCAATACATATATGATGATTTGTCTTTTCGGCATGCTCTGCCAAAGCAGAGGAACGAGATCTACAATGTCTGAGGTCAGCGATATGTTCCTAAATTCTTTGATTAATGGATCGACCAGTTTCCCCAATGTAAGGCATCCCACAAGAACACGGAATCAAGTAAACACCCTTACTATACTTAGGGCAAACCGGGTCCTTAACTGATCTAAGCGAACTTCGAATGGTACGAAGGGGCTTGAAGGTTGAGGAAACATTATGTTTCTTCAAGATCCTAGCGATTTTATCGGTAGTACCTTGAATAAATGGAAGGTGAACTCCAGAAAACCGGTCACAAGGATCTTTCTTAACATTAGGGGCTTTTTCAGTTTTTTGAAAAGCTCTAATACAATGAGCCTTGCTATAATTGTTCTTACTGAAAACATTAAAGAGATGAGATTTTTCACCATCAAAGTGGTGCTCATCTGAAATTCTAAGGGCTCTGGTAACTATGGTGCTAAGAACCCCAAACTTCTGATCCGGGAAATGATGAGAATTAGCATGCAAATACTTCTTAGTATGAGTCTTCTTTCTAAAGACTTGATGAGAGAAGGAACCATCATTATTCCTCGAAATAAGTACATCAAGGAAGGGCAGACTACCATCCACTTCGAATTCCATGGTGAACTTAATAAAGTCAGATTGATCATTAAGATGTTGGAAGAAAACATCCAGTTTCTCTTTACCATGGGGCCACACCACACGTGTCATCAACAAACCTTTTTCAAATCCTAGGTTGAAAAATGGATGAGGAAAGGGCCTTAGATTCGAAGTCTTCCATGAAAATATTAGCCACTACAGGGGAGAGAGGGGAACCCATGGCCACCCCACAAGTCTGCTCATAGAAAACACCTTCAAAACTAAAGAAGGTCGAAGTTAGACAAATCCCGAGGGGTTATACCATTCATAATGCAAATCCGATTCCCAGTTATCCTGGGTATCCTCCTCCCGGAACTGCTCTTGCTACTCAAGGTTTTTGTGACCCTAACCGTCAGTTATCATTTATTGCAACTTTGGATTTACCTGATTTGACACGCCTTACAAATGATCCAATTTTCTATCATCCGTATTGGCTGCCAATGCTGCATAAGTTTCCCAGTGATATACCAAAATTCGAGGGTAAGTCAGGAGAGGATCCGTCAAATCACGTTATGACTTATCACCTCTGGTGTGCATCTAATTCAATAATTGATGATTCAATTTGCTTATGTCTTTTTCAACGAACTCTTATTGGTCTTGCCGCCAAATGGTACATTGAGTTACCACGAGGCTCTTTTAATAATTTCAGTCAGTTAGCAACTGCTTTCTTAACTCATTTTCAGTTGCCTGTCCGATACGACAATGGCATGGAACTATTGACTTCGCTAAAGCAATCCACGTCCACGTATATTTCTGATCATATTCACGAATGGCGACGTAGGAGGTGTTTAGTGAAATTTTACATTCCAGATCAAAATTTGGTGGAATGGTTTGTTAAATAATTATTAGCAAAAATAACTGAAGATTTAGCTAATGTAGGAGTTGTTACTGAGGAGAAATTCATTGCTCAAGCTTAGTATCTTGACCTTGTCTATACGCAGTCAGGTACTTTACATGAAAAAATCCCCGATCTTCCAAAACAAGGTCAAATAATTGCAGCTCCTTCAGGGTCTCATGCCGTTGATGGTATGATTGGTACAGTTAATACTAAAAGCAAGAAGAAATCTTCAAAGAATTCTTCTCCTATAATAACTTTACCTGATTCCCCGACAGGAGAATCTTTCGCTGAAGTTTCTACCGACATTCATGTCGTAGAGTCATCTACGGCCAAATATAAATCTGGCGGTAAAAAGAAGGGGAAGAATAAAACAAAAAGAATTCAAAAGATAAAATAGATAAAACTAAATCTAATGACGAAAAAAGCAAGCCTCGCTATCCTTGTTTCATTTGTGATGAGGATCACATTACTAAGGAATGTCCACATTGAGCAGAGGTTTCGAAATTCATTAAAGGTTCTCAACAACCTGCTGTCTTGAAGGATCCTTTTCCCACTCAAGATAGTAAGATGATTGGTTCTACCTCGAATGCCTCATAAGAACCTATTATGATGATGTCTCATGTTAGGATTGCGACGCGGTTGCAAGATTATGGTAGTAAAAATCCTGTTGGTGGTAAAGAAGCAGAATCTTCTAATTCTAACACATCAGCTACACCTCCTCACGTTTCTGATCTGCTACAGATCGAGAAACCCAATCCAGATTTAGTAATCAAATTTCCTGTTAAAGGTGTACTTCTTAAATCATCTTTCAATCCACATGCGAGAGCTGCTCAGAATTACAACATTGTTGAGGACTTAGGTATTTCCCCTTCAGCAATGTCGGCTTTGGAAGTGCTGCAATTGTGCCCATCACAGCGTAAATTACTTTTTTCTGCTATAGGAGCTGTCAATATTAAGGATTCAAACCTTATAATATTCAATTTAGAGAATAGTACACCCTGCCTACCTCATCAAATGGCTTTCCAGATTCCAGTTTTAGTAAAAAACAGACCGATTTTTCGTACTGTGATTGATGAAGGGGCTTCTACGTGTATTATGTCGATCCGATGTTGGAAATCGCTTTGTTCTCCTACATTTAATCAGTCTCTGACGATTATAAAGGCTTTTGATGGCCGATGGTTCCATCCTTTTGGTATTTTTCAGGATTTACCTATAGGGGTCGAAGGCAAAACCGTAAATCTAGATGTGGAGGTGGTTGATGCCCCTCTAGATTACAACCTTCTCCTGGGTCGCAGTTGGTCTTATTCTATGACTGCTTTTGTTTCATCGGTCTTTCGGCTTATCAAGTTTCCACATCAAGGAAAGATTGTTACAATAGATTAGCTCACTTATTTTTCATCCGATCCAGCGTCTACAGAAACTATCCAGCACATCAGTAAAACAACTATCCCTTATAAGGATGTTGGGGTAGGTTTGATTAAAGATTCCGGTTTACTAGGAACTTTTTCCTTTCCTCTTCCTAACGTATCACCTCCTATTGCAAATATTCATATGATTTCATTGAATCCCATTACGTTTGATGATCCTTGGATCGTACCTTCCGATTCCAAGTTGGATTCATTCGATGGCGCGATGCCTTTGAGTCCCTTTGAAATTGCATATCAGGCTGTACAGTCGCTTTCCAATCCTTCTTCAACCAAAACTGATCCAATGAATGGGATCCATGAGGAATCACTTTCTATATCTAGCTTAGCCACAACGAAATTTCCCGATCTTGTTCATACTGATGAGCAGATTCGTGAACTCTTGTCTGTTGACGATTTACCATGGGAAGATCTACATCATCGATCTTCGTTTTTACCTGAGCTGGATCATTTTGAAAATGATTTCGCTTCTATTTTTACTGCTGAACATGTCAAAGAACCGCAAAATCCATTGCAAAATCCTAATTCTGAGTTAAATTTGGAAAATATCTCTCAAACGATTCCTATTGACATTTCAGTTAAGCCATGAATAATTGAAAACATTCATATAGGTTCTTGTTGTACGGACGATAAAATCCAATTTTAGAAAGCCCAATTTCAAGAATTCTGTTATGTGTTTGCCTGGTCATATGAGGAAATGCCAGGAATCGATCCGTCAATTGTTGTACATGAAATCAAGACTTACCTGGATGCCAAACCTGTCCGACAACACTTACGTCAGATACATTCGTGAAAAGCTGCTGCTATCAAAGCCGAAGTTGAGAAATTACTTCATGCAAGTTTCATTTATCCAATTCCTTTAATGGATTGGGTATCGAATGTTGTTCCTGTTAACAAAAAACAAGGAACTACAAGAGTATGTATCGACTATTGTGTTGGGGTTCCCATGTTTTGGCCAGATTGGCAAGACCAAAAGATGAGAAAACATCAGAACCGCTTTGGGGCACTAGGATCTAGCCCTCCTAGACCCAGAGAGGGATCTCTCCATAAAATAAAGAATGATATATCTTTGAAAGCTCAAAAAGAGATATTAAGCTAGGTATGAAGCACAAAGGGGGTTTAAAATGATTTGGTTGGTTGGTTGCTAGGTTGGTCATGAGATCATAGACTAAGAAAGTAATGGGAGAAAAGGAACAAAGCAGCAGGATGTTTCAGCAAAAGGGATAGGTCAAGAAAGTGCCATCCATTGGGCTATGGAGTCAAGAAAGTGAATTACTTGCAACAACTAGCCAAGGTTTTCAGAGGGCAAGTCATCTACACTAAAGGATGTTTTTAGATACATGGTGGGATGGCACGTTAAGGATTGAAAGTGAAAGAAGGAAAGACACCCAATTTCTGTCTATAGATTAGGACGGAGGTCATTTAACTCCAGACCTGCTTGGACATACTCAAAAGTAGCTTTCAATGGAGGGACAAAGGGGTAGCTTATAGATCGGACCAGATATCATTTAACTCCAGGTCAACTTTAGCATGCTCCAAGGGAAAAACAGAGATAAGTTAAAAAAGCTAGAATCTATAGATCAGAGAAGGACTTTGAACCTTCAATGCTTTGACACTAGCAAGAAACATCCAAGCAGCAAACTCCAAATTCATACATTAGCTAGCAGCATATGGAACCACTACACTGGTTAAATTTACTGAATTTAATCTTAGATTCACAATCAGCAAAAAACATCAAAGGCAAGGAGAGAAAAGACATAGGGTACCTAACAAGGGTAAATCCTATGTTATATTTCTGATGCAAGCCAGCAGAAAATGAAATAGTATGAAAATGTAATTAACAGCGTTAGAAAAACATCACCAATAGTAATAGACCAGGATCCTGTGAAATTTGCTTGATTAATGATGCAAAACCAGTCACATACACTGAGCTCAATGGCTGAATACAACCAAACTTCTCCTCCCAACCTACTACATAAAAAATACTCTACCACTCCCTCCCAAGACTGTTCTAACAGTCGAAATGAAAAAATCTAACAGCAACAGCAACAACCAAACCAACCCCTTACAATATGTTCTCGGGGATTTCATATAGGAGAGTGAATAATAGAGGTAGATGAACATTAAATGGATCTCATCAAGACAGAGTGGAGAAGGAGTTCATTCCCACTCTGCTTAATGGCAATCTGCATCGCTGTAAGTACCTTGGTATGGTCTGGGAGACTCTGTCAGGCCAAGATTGACCTCTACTGTTTCTCTGGAGTCTTTTCTGGTGTCTGGAACTCTGCGCTAGCCTTCTGAAATTGGTGCACTGGATGAAAGTCCGCGGCCTTATCCATACCTCAATAACCATAGTCCTGACAGTCTTTAAAAAGCTTCTGTCAGTAAAATATATTTAGTAGCTCGAGGAGGCATGGAGACTTCTGCAGGAGGTTTCCTTTTAGAGAAATGGTGCTCTGACGTTTCGCTTTCCATTTGCCATTTTGAAGAAAACTAACTTTTTATAAATGCCGTTGAAATGAGACTAAGACGAAATTACGATTTCGTGAAGGGAAAAATTTATTTTGCATGGGAAGAAGGGCAGGGGAGTAGGCAGGACCCACATATTAATCGCAATCAAGATTGGGCGGGAGCAGAGAGATAACAGTGAAATCGCAATCAGAATCGGGGAGCGAGGCAGGAAGTGTAACACAGTTACGAATATGCGATGTGATGGGAGAAAAGGCCTTTGTAAAAATGAAATGAGTGAGATTTAGACCTTTACAAAGGAAAAGGGGTTTCTGTTATGAATGGCGGAGGGATCGTATGGTGGGACCCGAGGGGTTTAATCGCAATCGCAATCGGGATTGGGAGTAGGGCAGAGTAGTTCATATAAAAACCTCCGATGCTATTGGGACAGGGGAATTAACCTTTGTAAAATGAAAATAATACACATTTCAAATTTACAAAGGGGAAGGCCCTATTTTATATGAATAGGCGGAAGTATGGTACGGTGGGCCCGGCAGGTCAATCACAATCGGAGATCGAGAGCGGGGGTAATCGCAACGCGTATTTCAAATGTTGTGATGCGATTGATCGAGGGAAGCAGATCCGAGGATCGGAAACAATCGGGGATCGGAGCGATCGGAGATCGGAGGAAGATTAGCGATCGGGGGATTAGAGGAGGATTAGAAATCGGGGGATCGAAGGGAAGGATTTGCGATTATGTGATCAGAGGAGGGTGTGATCGGGCGGATCAGAGCGATGGTGCGATTGCGATGATCGGAGAATGTTGCGATCGATTGCAATCGCGGTTGGTTGCGATTGGAGTGATCGGAGCATTCAAAATAAAACATGCGATTGATAAGATTTTCGATTGCGATTTAAAAGCAGCGGGGTTATATAATATAAAACTTTATAATAAAGTTGTATTACAATGCATGGCAGGGATGGAAAGGGGAAGTAGTTAAAGGGTGGGACTTATAATAAAATTTAATATTTTTTTATAATAAATTTCTAAGGGGTATGGTCGAGGAAGTGGTTAACATATAAATCACGTTTGTATATAAAGCGATTTATAATGCTAATTTATAATCGGAAAAGGGGGGAAAGGGGTTTTAAAAGGGATATAAAACAAAGTTTAAGGAAAAATAGGGAAATAGGGGGTATATGGGGATATAGGGACTTTTACTTCACTTGAGCATAAATTTCAATCCAGAAGTTAGTTTTGAGAGTGTATTATACCGTTGGAAATCTCTTTCCGGGCTCTTTCTGATGGATCTACTTGGAAGATGCTATGGTGCTGAACATGATGCAGAAATATTCTCTGAAGGCAGGGTCATCACTTTGTGGAGATAACAGCTTCTGAATAGTGACTGAATGCCATGAATAGACTGACACTAACATAAGGCACAAGGAGGCTTCAAGGATGATGTGTTTTAAGAGGAAATGCATTCCTTGAAGGCTCAGAAACATTTTAGCCCCCTGTTTGCTTGTCAAAAAATTTATAGGGGGCTAACAGTGGCTCCACATGGGGATGGCTTCTTCTTGAAGGAGTCAAGAATTCAAAGGATAATCTTTGGTGTAGGCCAGATGCTTGGTACTTGACTCATTCTTTTCTATCTTTGATCAGCTGCCACAAATCATGAAGACATCATATTAACAGTAACATTCTCCCAAACAACTACCTACCCACACTATAGTCCTAACATTTTTCTTCTGGGTGCATTTGGACTTGCAGACCCTTTACATCATCAATTTTTACAAACAGGAAAATAAACCTATTCTACTTCTACCCTTATTACTCCATGAGACCAGATTAGACTGTTGGCCTCATAGCTTCTCTACCTAATCTAATACCTGCTAGGATTAAACTGTCCAGCAGATTTCTTCTCTACATTCTAGGACAGAAATTGAAAAACAGTCAAGCCAGGATTAGACTGTATAGCTTGCTGGACTTTGCAGAAATTAAAACAACTAACTACATGCTCACAGGCTGAGCTTTATTTTAGACTTCCTACCTACCCTACTCTAATTGGAAATCTTTGATGCTGTAGGTGATACAATAATGAAAATGCAGCTAGTCAAGTAATAGCAGAAAGGGAAAGAAGAACTGACTGCTCATCAGAGACAACCGTAGGGTGCTCTGCATGTGGATCTTCAAAACTGAGGCCACCAGCAGTGGTGACCTATTCTGATGTATTTGGTTCTTGCAAAGGATTGATGCTTGAGGAGCTGAGCCAATCAGAGCCTCCATGTATTCTGCCACAGGATCAACAAAAATATGGGATATGCTTTCCTTTTTAAGGCCTTCCATGACTGGTAGGCTGCCTGTGTCCTGGGCAGCTTCGATCACTGCATCTATAGTGAGGCCTTTGTAATCACACTCCTCTTCCTGGTTGGGAGTATTTGGCATATGGGCATCATCCATGAATACCTCTTCTTCCTCTGGATCCAGACAAAGATGTTTGTGGGGAGGAAGGTCTCGCTCATCTTCAATGAAGCCTGAGCTAGAGGGCTCATTATATTTGACAATGCTGTCCTCTAGTAGTGCAAGCTGGTTCTGCTGAAACAGACTGAACTCCGTGAAAAAATTAACATATTCTTGAGCGGGGGCTTCTTTTATTACCTTAATCCTTTCGGGATAAGGCTTCGAATATTCATTCCGCTCAATATTTTCTTCACCCTTTTCCTCCTTTTCCCCTACGTTGAAGAGCTGTCGGCTTCCGTCCTCTTGGCAAGAATAACTGATGTTTGGATATAAAGCAGAGAGAATATTCAATGAATCTTCGTCTGCTATCATGCTTTCAACGCTTTCTCCATCAGTATCATAGATGGTCTGCATTGGCTCATCATTTTCTTGGAGTTGATGGTCGTGATCTTCCTTCCATGAATCTACTGATGATGGCTCTGTAAGCTCAGTTTCCCTTTGGAGAAAATCATCATCAGACAAATCATCATTAGATAAATCATAATTATAAGCAACGTCACCCATCAAATATTCAGGACTCTTGGCAAGTTTTTCTTCAAGATAGTCTGCAAGTTCGTTTTCTGATTCAAACTCTTGTTCATCATATATGCTTGGCATGCTGATTCTGTCTTGCAGTGATCTGATTTGTCTTTCTTGAGGACAAGGAGCAGGTCTCTTCCAATCAACATTTCTAGTTTCAGCCTCATATTCTTCCTCTTCTGTGCTCAGCAGGGTATTGGCGGTCTCTATCAATCTTTCCAGCTTTTTCTCTAAAGAGATCTACGCTATTTGCTCTGCCTGGTCTTTCTTTGCTGCTTTTAATCTTTCCTACCTGCACTTTATGTTGTATTCGACAGTGACTACTATATTCTGCATTTCCTCCAGGCTCGAAGGTTCTCTTTCTCTTATATGGAATTCCACCTCGGGGTCAAACGAACTCGGATAGTGCACTAGGGCCCATCCTAGAGGTGGTTTTATATCAGGATGCATTGCATGATATACCTTGTTGAACCTGGCTGAAAATTCTTGTACTGTCTCTCCTGGCTACCTTTTCAAATTTTGATACTCTCCTAGAATCAGGAGAGCATTCTTAGGGGCTGCCCATTTATCAAGGAAAACTTGAGAAAATTGATGAAAGCTGAAAATGCTTGCCACTGGGAGGCCTTTGAACCAACTCTTAACATTTCCTTGTAATGACAAGGAAAAAATTCTAATGCGCACATCATCTTCCTCTATTTCATACAGGTCAAGTAAATCCTCGAGATTTTGAACATGTTCTTCAACAGTGGCCCTTTTATTTTCTCCATTAAAAAGAGGCAGCTAGTCTATAAGCTCTGCAGGAAGGGGTTGGAAGAAAAGAGGTAAAACCAGAGGCTTATATCTTTCTATGACCTTTGTGGGTGTGGGTAGTGCAACAGGAGGCTCATGACTGCTTGCAGTTTCTTTAGGAGTGGGAGATACTACATGAGGCTCTTGTTCCACCAGGTCTTTCACAGGAGTACAGGTCTCCTCATGGTCTGAAGACTGAGACTTGAGATCTTTCCCACATTCATTGTGGGTCTCATCTTTGTACACTTGATTAGGCTTAAGGTAGGACAGAACATAGTGGTAGACAAATATAATGAATTCTTTAAACCAAATCCAACCCATGTGTTCTATCCTTCTATGAGCTCTGGCCATATTTTAGGCTCTTCCTCCAGTGGAGTCTTTGAGAGTTATGGAGTGTGGAGTCGCCAAGTGGATGTATATGAATGTTTGAAGTAGGATGTTTTCCACCATCAGCAATAGAATGCCAATCTAACCAGAGATCTTGGGTCTTTGAGTGCCTAAGAATGTTTAAGGTGAAATGCACTCAACTCCCCAGTGGAGTCGCCATTATGTTGGGGTTCCCATGTTTTGGCCAGATTGGCAAGACCAAAAGATGAGACAACATCAAGGCTGGCACGGGGCCCTAGGATCTGGCCCTCACGGACTGAGGGATCTCTCCTTAAAACAAAGAATGATATATCTTTGAAAGCTCAAAAAGAGATATTAAGCTAGGTATGAAGCACAAAGGGGGTTTAAAATGATTTGGTTGGTTGGTTGCTGGGTTGGTCATGAGATCATAGATTGAGAAAGTAATGGGAGAAAAGGAGAAAAGTAGCAGGATGTTTCAGCAAAGGGGATAGTTCAAGAAAGTGCCATCCATTGTGCTATGGAGTCATGAAAGGGAATTACTTGCAACAACTAGCCAAGGCTTTCAGAGGGAAAGTCATCTACACTAAAGGATCTTTTTAGATACATGGTGGGATGGAACGTTAAGGATTGAAAGTGAAAGAAGGAAAGACACCCAATTTCTGTCTATAGATCAGGTTGGAGGTCATTTAACTCCAAACCTACTTGGACATACTCAAAGGTAGCTTTCAATGGAGGGAGAAAGGGGCAGCTTATAAATCGGACCAGAGATCATTTAACTCCAGGTCAGCTTTAGCATGCTCCAAGGGAAAAATAGAGATAAGTTAACAAAGCTAGAATCTATAGATCGGAGAAGGACTTTGAACCTTCAATGCTTTGACACCAGCAGGAAACATCCAAGCAGCAAACTCCAAATTCATACATCAGCTAGCAGCATATGGAACCACTACCTTCAGTTCCGTTCTTGATTTTACTCTTAGATTCACAATCAGCAGAAAACATTAAAGGCAAGGAGAGCAGAGACATAGGGTACCTAACAAGGGTAAATCCTATGTTATATTTCTGATGCAAGCCATCAGAAAATGAAACAGTATGAAAATGTAATTAACAGTGGTAGAAAAATATCACCAATAGTAATAGACCAAGATCCTATGAAATTTTCTTGATTAATGATGCAAAACCAGTCACATACACTGAGCTCAATGGCTGAATACAATCCAAAATTCTCTTCCCAGCCTACTACATAACAACTACTCTACTACTCCCTCCCAAGACTATTCTAACAGTCCAAATGAATCCCTCTATCAGCAATAGCAACAACCAAACAACAACCTTTACAATATGTTCTCTGGTATTTCATATAGGAGAGTGAATAATAGAAGTAGATGAACATTAAATGGATCTCATCAAGGCAGAGTGGAGAAGGATTTCACGCCCACTCTGCTTAATGGCAATTTGCATCGCTGTAAGTACTTTGGTATGGTCTGGGAGACTCTGTCAGGCCAAGATTGACCTCTGCTATTTCTCTGGAGTCTTTTCTGGTGTCTGGAACTCTGCGCTAGCCTTCTGAAATTAGTGCACTGGATGAAAGTCCGCGGCCTTATCCATACCTCAATAACCATAGTCCTGATAGTCCTTAAAAATCTTATGTCAATAAAATATATTTAATAGCTTGAGGAGGCATGGAGACTTCTGCAGGAGGTGTCCTTTTGGTGAAATGGTACTCTGACGTTTCGCTTTCCATTTGCCGTTTTGAAGAAAAATGAATTTTTATAAATGCCGTTGAAATGAGGCGGGCAGTATTCTTTCGTAGAAGGAAAAGTATACACGTAGAAGGAGGGAGAAGCCTCGGGACCTACATATTAATCGCAATCGGGATCGGGCGAGAGCGGAGAGATAACAGTGAAATCGCAATCGGAATTAGGGAGTGGGGCAGGAGGAGTAACACAGTTACGAATATGCGATGCGATGGGAGAAAAGGCCTTTGTAAAAATGAAACGAATGAAATTTAAACCTTTACAAAGGAAAAGGGGTTTCTGTTATGAATGACGGAGGAATCGTATGGTGGGACCCGAGGGGTTTAATCGCAATCGCAATCGGGATCGGGAGTAGGGCGGAGTAGTTCATATAAAAACCTCCGATGTGATTGGGACAGGGGGATTAACCTTTGTAAAACGAAAATAATACACATTTCCAATTTACAAAGGGGAAGGCCCTATGTTATATGAATAGGCAGAAGTATGGTACGGTGGGCCCGACAGGTCAATCACAATTGGATATCAAGAGTGGGGGTAATCACAACACGTATTTCAAATGTTCTGATGTGATTGATCGAGGGAAGCAGATCGAAGGATAGGAACAATCGAGGATCGGAAACAATCGGGGATCGGAGCGATCGGAGATCAGAGGAAGATTAGCGATCGAGGGATCGGGGGATGGGAGGAGGATTAGCGATCGGAGTATCGAAGGGAAGGACTTGTGATTATGTGATCGGAGGAGGGTGCGATCGGGCGGATCAGAGCGATGGTGTGATTGCGATGATCGGAGAATGTTGCGATCGATCGATCACGGTTGGTTGTGATTGGAGTGATCGGAGCATTCAAAATAAAACATGCGATTGATAAGATTTGCGATTGCGATTTAAAAGCGGCGGGGTTATATAATATAAAAATTTATAATAAAGTTTTATCACAATGCATGGCGGGCATGGAAAGGGGAAGTGGTTAAAGGGTGGGACTTATAATAAACTTTAATATTTGTTTATAATAAAGTTCTAAGGGGTATGGTCGGGGAAGTGGTTAACATATAAATCGCGTTTGTATATAAAGCGATTTATAATGCTAATTTATAATCAGAAAAGGGGGAAAAGGGGTTTTAAAAGGGATATAAAACAAAGTTTAAGGAAAAATGAGGAAATAGGCGGTATCTGGGGATATAGGGACTTTTACTTCACTTGAGCATAAATTTCAATCCAGAAGTCAGTTTTGAGAGTGTAGTATACCGTTGGAAAGCTCTTTCCGGGCTCTTTTTGATGGATCTACTTGGAAGATGCTCTGGTGCTGAAC
Source organism: Pinus albicaulis (assembly GCA_034641835.2). Taxonomy (NCBI): domain Eukaryota; kingdom Viridiplantae; phylum Streptophyta; class Pinopsida; order Pinales; family Pinaceae; genus Pinus; species Pinus albicaulis. The sequence goes on along the minus strand of CM076572.1, from coordinate 1,422,449,009 downwards.
ATGTTGTTGAAATATTATCTGAAGGTAGGGTCATCACTTTGTGGAGATAACAACTTCTGAATAGTGACTGAATGCCATGACTAGACTGACACTAACAGAAGGCACAAGGAGGCTTCAAGGATGATGTGTTTTCAGAGGAAATGCATTCCTTGAAGGCTCAGAAACATTTTAGCCCCCCTTTTTCTTGTCAAAAAATTTATAGGGGGCTAACATATAGGGATATTAATCGAGCTTGTCCTAAAGACAATTATCCAACACCCTATATCGATCAAATTATCGATGATTGTGGCGGCAGTGAAATTTTTCCTTTATGGATGGTTTTTCTGGTTACAATAAAATAAACATACTCCCTGCTGATCAGCCAAAAACAGCTTTCATTTGTCCTTGGGGGACATTTTCCTATTGCAAACTACCCTTTGGATTGAAGAACGTTGGGGCAACTTTTCAAAGGGCCATGTCTTACGCATTTCATGACATTAAGCACATTGTGCAGCCTTATCTCGATGATTTACCTTCTCATTCATCGCGTAGGGCCGACCATCTCACTCATTTATGAGCTATCTTTATGAGATGTAGGCATTATCGAATTCGGCTGAATCCACACAAATGTGTTTTCTGTGTAGAATCGGGTCGCTTACTAGGATTTTTTGTTTCAAAAGAAAGCATTCGCGTTGATCTGTCGAAGGTCGAAGCTATTGTCAATCTACCTCCTCCTTTGACTCTGCGCCAACTCCAAAGTTTGCAGGGGAAAGCAAACTTTTTACGTCGGTTCATTCCTAACTACGCCGAGCTAACAAAGGGTTTTACCAGGTTGTTGAGATAGAACGTTCCATTCTTTTGGGATGAGATCGCTAACCAATCTTTTGATGCACTCAAACACGCGTTGACCCATGCACCATTATTGCATCCTCCCAACTAGAACCGAGACTATTTTTTGTACTTCGCCACCTCTCATTCCACTATTGGGATGGTTTTAGTTCAGGAAGATGAATTCAACAATGAACATGTGATTTACTATCTTAGTCAAAATCTCCATCCGACTGAGATCAAATACACAAATGTGGAGAAATTGGCCTTAGCAGCTGTTCAAGCTGTCCAAAGATTTCGACACTACATCTTATTACGCAAAACAACAGTAATTTCTGACTGTAACCCTATGATATACATCTTGACCAAAAAATTGCCAAGGGGCAAGTATTCCAAATGGATAGTTATCCCGCAGGAGTTTGACTTGGAATTTGAAAGATCCAAGGCAAAGAAATATTTGGTTTTCGCAAAACTGATGTGTGATTTCCCGTCTACTGATACTGAAACTGTGGCGAAGCAGCCCATTTCGGACGAATCCTTGTTTCTTATCAGTACTCTTGATCCATGGTATGGGGATATTATTGTTTATCTCCAAACCCAATATTTTCGACCTGAACTTTCACAATCTCAGCGATGGAAAATACGTTTCCAATCCCAACAATACAATATTATTGGTGATACACTCTATCGTCGTGGAGCGGATTCTATTTTTCGACACTGTCTTACTCATGAAGAAGTTGAGAAAGTTCTAAATTACTACCATTCTGGAGCATGTGGCGGTCATATGTCTGGGTATGCCATAGCCCAAAAGATATTGCGCGCTGGTTATTTTTGGTCGTCGTTATTCAAATATTATATTTATGCAGTCCGGAAATGCCACAATTGTCAGGTCTTTGATCATAAAATGCGTGCACCACCCGCTTCTCTTCACCCTATAATTGTTGTCGGTCCTTTCGCAAAGTGGGGTATTGACTTTATTACATGTAACCCTAACTCGGCCGGGGGGGCATGCGTATATTATCCTAGCGGTAGATTATTTTACTAAGTGGACCGAGGCAATGCCTACATTTTCAGTAGATGGCAAGACTGTTGCAAATTTCATGTTCAATCATATAATTGCTAGATTCGGTGTTCCTCAAGCCATTATTACAGATCATGGAAGTCATTTTCGGAATATCATGATGACTGAACTGACAGAACAACTTGGCCTGCACCATGATAGTTCTACTCCATATTACCCACAGGCTAATGGTCTGGTTGAAGCTATCAATAAATTTTTAGTCACTATGATCAGACGAATTATTGGTATTCATAAGTCGAATTGGCATTCCATGTTATTTTCAACACTTTGGGCATATCGAACCTCAGTAAAAACATCAACTGGTTTCACTCCCTTTCAAATGGTTACGGTTTGAAAGCTATGTTGCCTATTGAATGTGAAATTTTGTCATTGAAATTAGCCATAGAATTACTCCCAGCTACGTCTGAAGAGGAGAAGCGTTTTTTGTACTTGGCTCAGCTAAATGAGAATCGACGAAATGTTACATTAACAAACGAAGCTCATGTCAAACGAATAAAAGCTCAGTATGATAGAAATGTTACCCCTCATAGTTTTTCAGAAGGAGACCTAGTTTTAGTGTATGATCAAGCCAACGATAAGCTAGGGGCTGGAAAATTTGTGCCTATGTGGCATGGTCCTTTCATTGTTAAGAGAAAGCTGGCAAAAGGGGCCTATGAGCTAATAGATTTTGACGGTGTCTCTTTAGATAAACCCAGAAATGCGCTTTATTTGAAGAAATATTATGCTTAAACTTGGTGTGGAGATTTTTAGTTAGATTAGATTCTTTACTGTTGGTGTGTCTTAGATTAGAAAAGTGTGCCTAGTTTAGAGTGTGTTCTTATCACTATTCTTGCTTATCTGAGTTTTACTCTTGATATTGCAGATGTCGATGTCTCTTCAAACCTACATTGGTTTTGTTGATGGTGCTTGTCGTAGTACATGGAACATTTCTTCCGCAGCTTGGGTTATCTATTCACCCTCTGATGAGTTAGTATCCATGCATGGGGTAAGCCTCGGTCAAACAATGAATAACATTGCAGAGTATAGTGCGGTGATTGAGTTATTATCTGAATCCATATCGTTTGGGATTCAGAGTTTGATTATTAGGTTGGATTCTGAACTTGTTGTATTACAGCTTAACAGGGTTTATGCCATTAGAAATCCAGTGTTGTTACGGTTATTCTTAAGAGTTCGTCTCTTGGAACATGAATTTGATTACATTGAATATCAACATATTCCAAGACATTTAAATACTTTAGCAGATGCAGTTGCTTCTAGTATGATAAATAGACATTTGCAATAAACAAAGCAGTAAATTAAACAACATTCAGTAACATGTACACAGATAGCTGGTAATAGTGATATATCATAGCATAGAAGTTTGTTTTCAAAATATACATTGTCTTGTGTTGGATGGTTTAAAATACAAAAAAAAATTAGGACTTAGAAAGTGTTGAAAATGATTTTACTTGAATCATCCCATTACTCTCCTAGAGGAAAATCCATGTCTCTGTCGCCGCAGTAGTCTATCCCGACGTATGAAAGTCCTTAATGACAAAGAGTTGGTTGTTCAACCAACAAAAATATGTCGACAGAAATCTAACAATCTCAATGCCCTCAGCATGAGATTGGCAACACGTAATGATGCATTCCTATACAATCTAGTAACAGTGAAGACAATAAATTTGAAATCAGGACGGATAATAGTTTTGATATCTATCCGTTTATCCTTGAGGTCTACTAAACCATTGCAAAACTCTGCTTTGAGACTAGCAACAGACTGGCCACCTGGTCTAGTTCTGAATAGAGATAAGTGTCCACCCCTCTTGGACAAACCAATCAAAAAATATATGTCCTCCAGTTCGACTTCGAGCCGGTGGCTGACAAACAAGAAACATTGGTCCTGTGTGTCCCACCTGTTCACTAGCCATATCAGGAGATCAACTTGGGCCCTTATATGGTCCAGAATTTATACAGATTACTTGGAGCTGATGGTTTCTGATTCCGACAAACGGATTTTCCAGAATCTTCACAGGAAGTTTTTCTTATCCAAAAGCCCTTACTTTTTCATTCTGAATTCAAATAGTAAAAATGAAGTTAGAAAAGTCCTTTTTATAAGTTTTTTAGAATAAATGAATTTTTAATTTGTTTATTTTTCACTTTAAAAAGCTTATTTTTGAAAGCATTTTTATTTATCTTAAACAGGTATGTGTATTGTTTCGAGTTTTTGTGCAGAATATTGGATTTTTCAGTAAACTTGATCATTTTTTCAACAAAGAGCATACTTTTATCACTTTTTTTCTCTTTCAAAAATTTACAAAAAAGCGAAAATGTGGAGTCCTCTTTTAGCTCTATTCAGACTCTCGAAAATTGAAAAGATTGTCGAGCACTTTATTATTCGAACTCGTTAAAGTAAATGAATGATCGTCCCTTCAGTATAAGTTTACCCCTTTTACGGACTGAAATGGACTATTTATGAAAAAGGTATATGTTGACTAATTACAGTCAATAGAGTTCTCTCCTGCATTATTTTATCCTTTTTCGCGCTCGAGAGACTAAATTTACGAAAAAGTACACCCATGGAGTCTTCTTAAGTTTTTTCTTCTGACTCTCTAAAATTGAAAAAACACTGAGTTTCTCCTATACTGGACTCGTTAAAATTTAAACAGTAAAGGACCTGTTAAATTTTTAAGAAGGAACAAACCACTCCTTCTTAGGGTTCGAATCTTAAACTAAGTTGGAATCATCCGAAGGATGAGATTATAAACAAGAAAATGTTATCCTCCTCAATCTTGTCAAAAATAAAGAGGTACTTGCCAGGAATGGTGGGGGAAAAGAGAGAAAAACGAACCTGTTTGTTACATTTTGATTATTCGGAAAACCATTAACCACTCTTGAACATGACACTTTTATTCACCTGGGTTGGGAAAATCCTTTGCCTAATAGTTAATCAAACCATATTGAATGTCTTTAGCCGGTTTCTGGGTATTAGCTTTGGGTCAATTGTCACTAAACCATTTGCAGTGTCGTTATGTGTTCAAGAGGATAGTTCAAACAAACCATTCATTTGCGAAATATTTGTCTTCCATTTTGACCATCCCTGAGTCAGTCCTTGCCAATATATTTCTTCAAAACTTGATCTATGATTTCATGTTGTGGGCTTGCCTAAGACGGATCACTTTCTATCGACAACAGCTCTTTATCTAGGAAGTTGATCCAGAAATCATCAGTGCCTTGAAATCTGCATGCCTCAATGGCAGGTTTCTCGCCTTCGACGACAGGGTGCATCATTGACCTTCGATCGAATGATTTCGTGACATGTTCGACTTCAACTCATTCATTCACATTTCATGGATTGTACTGAGCACTTTCAGAGCCATTGACATTACTGGTGGTTACTCTCACACTTGTTAACAGTTTACATTATTGACTGGTAATCAAGTGGTTTCTACCATGTTCGACTTCGACACATTCATTCACATAGATAGAATCGTACTGGTTCGAGAAGTGGAAATCAAGACCCTGGATCTAGTTTCCACCATCCAGGCTGCGAGGAATTTTTTATATTCATTTATACAATAGACTATTCATAAATAGATGGTTGCGTCCATGCTGTGTCTACATATGTCTATACTGTTGATGTATTGAAAATCGGTCCCGTATCAAAACAGTTTAAATTAGTTTTCTAGTTAGTTTTGATCTGAGTATGGAAATTCCTACCTCAGTGATGATATGTTTACATATATATATTTTACATTGAATTTTTTTACAGGTTCTAACCGGGGTGTCCACAGGATGATCCTGGAAATGATAAAGTACTTCACTCTTCATATATGACAGACTTCATCTTCATCTATTCCAGACTTCGCACTTTAAGGGGCAATCTGTTGCACTTAAAAACTGTCACCTTGACATTTTACTGACTGTATGAACTCATTAACACTCATACATACCTCCTCTGCAAGTCTCACAACCTTTACTCCTCATTTCAAGCCTTAAAATAGGATAAAAACCCTAAAAACTCAAAAACCCTAGGGTACGCAGGTAACATGAAGCCTTCCTGTGTTCCTGGCTTGGGTACGCAGGTAATACACTGCTTACCTACATTCCAGAACGCATTTTTCCCTTATAATTCTTGCGTACCCTCCTCAAAGTCAAAAAAGCGAGAAAGTAAAGTTAAAAAACTGATTTGAGGTCAATTCTAGAAGCTTCTAGATGAGAATTTTTGGGGATGAGTACGCTTTAATAAGGTGCATGTATCCCACACCTTAAGGAACTAATCCCTTGATGTGAGGAGCCTATCCCTTTGAAAGAGGATTCTATCCCTTCAAAGGTGGAATCCTAACCTCCTCATCTGCTCTATAAAAAGAGGCATTGGGTAGCCTCAAAGGGAGTTCAAGCTTTATGTGTGATTGAGTTGAAGTGCTATTGAGATTCAAACTTCTTTCTGCTGAGCTTTTGAGAGGAAATATCACATACCTCTATGTGATCCTGGAGGAAGAGTGCAAGACTTATCAAAGTAGAGGAGACTCCTGCTTCGGACCCCGGGAAGGCCTATTTAAACATCAAGGCTAAGGTCTTTTAAAGATGACACTTTGTTGCGACGGAAGGACTCTTGTTGCGACGGAAGGACTATTGTTGCAACGGAAGAACTACTGATGCGACGAAAGCTTTACGACTGCAAATAAGCATTTGGATCTAAGGTAGGATCGACACCTTCATAGCATTTATTTGTAAAACGAATATATTTAGAGAAAGATAAACTTAGTTGCTCATTTGTTGCTAGATTGTCTTCTGACACTAGGGAGATCAATCTTGTCCGCAAGATCGATTTATCCGACCAACACTCATTTCCATTTTTCTTGGATTTTAGTGAGTCTATTTTTTCATGCTAAGAGAGGAATCTAGAATCTCCACTCTAGGAAACCTCGAGGGTGGTGGCGGAAAACTAGTTTTTTTCCCAATTTTTTTCCCTTCGGCATGGGTGTGATGATGCTTGGTGGATTGGTGTGTGGTCTGTGTGTGGAGAATTTGTAGGTTGGTCATTTCCCTGTGGGAAGTTACGCTCAGGCATCGGCTACTTTGTCATTGTTTGTGGTTCAATTTTTTGTGTTGGCTTGGTCGGTGATGGCATTTGGTTTTCCTGGTGGTGGTGGTTGTTGGACTATATAAATCACTTATTAAATGACTGAATAGCACACATTTAATTATCAATCTAGGGATGTCTGTTTATTCCAATGAAAGTTGCACTGTATGTACAGATACACTAACCAGAAGTAATTTCAAAGAAAAGAAATTGTTGCTGAAGTAAATTCTGGAAATAAATCACTCATGCAGAAATAAAAGAATCTACAAGATTGAAACCACACTTCAATTGATCTGTCTAGCTCGCCACACAATAAGTACCCAGCTGATATTTCTATTATCACATGTGTAACAACATATAAAATATTTAAATTGAAGCAAATATATTCTCATCTGAACAGCAGCAACAACACTCTAATGATACATAAACTGAAATAAAATTACATACACACAACTACTTTAATCACTGCAATCCCTGCTAAGAAGGAGGGCCCTTCCTCCCTAGCAGGGCACAGGTAGAGAAGGAACTTTAATGGAAACTAAATAGAATCACACATGTAACAACAATAACATGATGATATGTATTAATCCGAACACAATTACAGAGCCAAAACAATGCTATTCTTTGCTCACCTCTCGACCTCTAGGGCCAAGAGCTATATAGTGGTTACATAAGAAAATCCAGGGATAGATCAGTCATGAGAATCTTATGATTCTCATGCTGATCAAAATAGAACTCATACAGTTATAACCACTTCCTAATAAAGTTATGATTAGAAAATAAAATATTACAATTGGAACTGCCCTTAGGCTATTATCCCAAAAATATAGTGCTAACAACTCCAGAGGACAGATGAGCAACAATATAGAAAAGAGCAGTCAGTGGTACAACTGTATCAATAGTTCGCCAACAATTTTGTAACAACAGTTTGTCGGCGGGTCTGTAACAGCAAGGTGTAACAGCATCTCTTTGCTGTAACAACACTATTCAAACTACTCCTGTGAACTCCGTATCTGGGATCTTTGGTGCTACAAATGACATCTGAAAATACAACACAAAGACCATCGGCGTTCTCCAAACATTCACCATCAATTAGTCATAAAAAGGTATAATAGATCATAATAATTAGTGAATTGGTGAAGTAACGAAAGCAAGGTGAAACATCACAATTTAGGGTAAAAATGTGGGGAAAAGGGGTAAAGATACTCCCATTGGTTATGGTTATGAGGCAAAATAAGGAAGATGAGTGTAGGAAAAATGTACAAAACCAGCACCCAACATCTCCCCCCAACTGAAATACTTGCATGTCCTCATGAAAAGTCATCTCTCATGGGAATACTTTCAGTGCAGGTCAGTGAGATCATAAGCACCAACTGTGTCCTCATCTGTAGACCTGTATCCTTGATTGGCCATCAACTGTCGTACCTAGGATTCTGAATCATAGTTATTTAATTCGTAATTGGTCTGGTAATCCTCAATGGGTAACCAGATCAAAGGAAACTTGAACTTCAATCCCAACCACAAAGCACCGAGGGATTGTACAATCTGTGTGTAGGCTGGTACAAGTGTAATAGGCACCATGAAATTCTTGAATGAGAATGGATCTCCCTTCAATAGCTTAGCACTAGTGGCTTCCGTGTGTTTTAAACACCCTGTCAAAGCTCGACTCTTCATCATTGCGAACTGATTGAGGCATAAATCCACAATTATTATTATATAAATGGAAGTTGGTTCTTTAATCCTAGGGGTACTCAGCATTATCCTGAATTCTTGTCTCAATTCAACAGCCCGTCCTGGTTCTGCCCGAACCCAAAATGTTGTCTTCTCCTCATTATTCTCCATAGATTTAATGACCAGATGTCATTCAATTTTATTCCAAATGAAGGATACAAAAGCCCTTAATTGAAGATCTCCAATATAAGAGAATACTGTCACAATCACCTACATACTCACATGCTCACAAATAATGTTGTGTAAAAATAGTTCACACAACAAACTTTGCTCATCAAAATCTGAGGCACAGAAAACATCCAAAAACGTACGAGTGGAGGAACATAAATAAGGTCTATCCTCCATAATGGCTTTCAATTGAAACATGAAGTAACATTCCCATAGAAAAATAGGATAGGATGGAGAAGGTCGCCTACAACCCAGCAAGTTGAGGGTGAGGTCATGAATTCTCTGCTTATCTACGGTAAGGTCTCGAATTTTCTCCTGGAACAACAGCAGTTGTTCTTCTTATTTCTTTAGAGCTTCTTTCTTCTTGTAAGTCTCCCACCCTTTCTTCAACTCTGCTTCCATCCATATTTTATGTAAAGTGTCTATTTCTCTCTGATGTTCCTTTGGCGAAATCATCCCGTTCCGAAGGGAGATTTTTTCCTGTTTCCATTTTTGTAACTTAGAAATTAACAGGAGTGTTAGTATGAATCTTAATTGCAAGTGTACGAAAAAACACCACTTTAGTTGTGCATAACAAACATCCCTAACATAAAATATGGTTGCCAATATCTCCAGATCTTCAATTAGGTGATCAAGATAAATGCTGCAAAAATCTAGACCTATGCATCAAAAGACATTAAACAGTAAATAAAAACGAGATTTACTCCATGAATCCAATAGACAAGACAAGAATATGTTGAATTAATTTTATATTAAGGGCACCTAGGAGGAAAACGTAGAAGGATGTTACCAGTTCTTCTCAATGGGATGGGTTCTTGTAAGTCCTCAGTGCTTCAGATCTAAAATTCCTCTCTCTTGATGGTGTAGAAAACCTAGACAAAAATGGAACTTAAAGGGAGCTCACAAGAAAAAGATAGAAAAATATGACAATGATGGTGGATCAAAGTCAGACCAAAAGTATAGATCCAGAGTGATCTTTAGGCAACAAAAGGTAGTGAGTGAATGGAAAAACCCTTCTATTTATAACAAAATATTGAGTTAGTCTAGATATTGGTGCATAGTTAAAATATTATTAACCAAATCAAGATCCAAATTTTATGAAATATTTTATTATATTTGTTGGAGGGAAAAAGAATTTGACTTGGGTCAAATCAATTTATTTGTAAATAATAAATAAATAAATGATTTATTTATTATTTTAAGGATGTGGTTGAGTAATAATCAAATAAATAATTATTTATTGAATTATTTATGAGTGATTTAGTCAAATTTAACAAGGAATGTTATTTAAATAAGGTTTAAATAATTATTCCTAGAAAATAATAAGATAAATAACAATTTATCTAATTAATTTCCTGTTTTGGGTTAAATATGACCAGGAATATTAATTAAACTATTGTTTAACTAATTATTCCTTGAGGAAAATCAAACAAATATAGATTTATTTAATATTTCCTCATGGGGTTTCCTGTTTAGACCATAAAAAACTTAATAAAGGTGGTTTACTAAGTTATTTTTCAAAGTGAAAGCAATTTTACTTAGGGTAAAATTCGTCTTACATGTTGTACTTAGGTCCATCTAATAGTAACAAGTTAGATGACCAAAAAATGTTGTAACAGATTTCCCCCCAGCATGCCAGCGTTAGGAGCTAATCATATGACCGAAGTACGTTGTAAGAACTCAATCACTAGACACCGAAGGGGAAGTCAAAGAGAGAGAAATATGAGGTAGACCAAAGTGCTAGAGGACTAGACCCTGAGGAGGCGAGACTTATAGGTGCGACAAGTCTCTTTTATGAGTGATTACATGTGTTATAAGTGGTGGGGGAGGCATACCTATGCCCGTTGAGACAAAGTAGAAAGAATAAGGCATCCAGTAAACAAGGGGCTGAACAATATAGTACATGCTGTCATAAACATGAGCCAAGTAAAAACATGATAATGAATCCCACATACATACTGTGCCTGGGATAACAGCCAGGACTTATACAATAATATCTGATTACATGAGATACAAATACAACCCAAATTCCCTTGTAAACAGGAAAGGGCTCTGAAAATATGACTGATACATGCAAACAAAAAGGTGTTGCAAGTGATTGAGGCCGACATCATCAAATCTATGGAGCTGCATCAAAGGCTGTAATGAAGAGGTCATCCGAGCATGTGGGGGTCTACCTGTAGGGCCACCCCCTCAGGAGGGCTAAAACATTTCACACACACCCGGGAATCACCAATATCATCTGCTGCATCACCAAACCATCAAGCATACAGAGCTCGATCGTGTTGAAAGGAGCTAGAGTTGAGAAACAATCAAGTCAAAGGGAAATAAGGAGTCCCTTTGCCTGATTCGAGGCACCAAACAGAGTGGAAGCTAGAACCAAGGTACACTTCCCTCTAGACCTGTCTGTTGGAATGAATGATCTGATGTCGACAGAAGGAGGTCTTCCATAAGTGAGGAAATAAGGGATCCTCAACTAAGGCACGAGAGAAAATAGCAGAGCGACTAACAGACTAACACCAGGGATGATGATGAAATGGGGGGTACTGAGTAGTGAACGGATGACTTCCCTTGTTAGAGCATAAAGGCCATGGATGACCTAGCAGTGTCTGACACAATATCATGAGGGATAGGGGAGAGTAGGACTGAAGGCCATAATGTGCGACATGAGAGAGGAACCAAGAAATGAAGGATAGAGGACTATAGCGGGATACAAAGGGACTTGGGATAGACTCCATGAATGCAATGATGACTCAACTCGGATGCTCTAAACAAGGGTGACTCGATGATGCTGCCACACAGAAAAGATCCAATGGGGACCATAAAAACATGAGTACATGATGGTTACTCACGACAAAAATCAACACGAGCATGGACAAGTATGAAGGCAAAGTGGTGCCCCAAGTACAAGTGTTGAAAGTGAATAAATTCAATTTTGAGGAGTGGTGAAGTGACCCTTCTTGGATGAAATGTGTCCTGGTGAAGTATCAAATCACAAAAAAATGATAGATACCCATTTGAGGGCTCGGTGAGAGCTTTCCAATGGTATAGATGGTTTGTTAAACTGAGCTATGGTTTGGCTACAACAAGCAAAAGAAAAATCAGGGGTTTCTCTTTTAATAAGGCATTTTCCCTCCAAATTCACTCATTTGCAAGTGGAGTTCTCGTGAATGTAGAGAGAAGAGAAGGCCCTAAATATTGCGGCAATCGTAGCAGACAAACCGACCATTGAAATCGAGATTCATCAGTTGCAGGTAAGAGGCCTAACCCTAATATTTTAATTGAGGGAATCAAAATTTTAGTTTTAGGCACCTAGAGCTCATGAACAAGCCAGGTCACACTTTTTGGGGTATGTTCTGCGACTTGGGTAGTCGGTACTGGGCATAAAACTGTGACCTGTCCCAGGAAATGACTTGAAAAGTACGACCTATCAGAGAAAGGGGGTTTCAGTGCTATTTTTGGCTGAGATCTGGGATTTTTGTGGTTGAGGGGCATAGGTGCCCCCAAGCATGTTGTGGTCATGCCAAAACTTATTCAGAAAAAGGGGCATCTAAACACATTTGAAGGATGAGGTGTGCCATTTGTTTGCGTTATGGTTATGCAGTTTGAGAAAGGGAATGGAGGATTACCAATCTCTTTTGGTACTGCATATATGAAGCAAATGGACTAAGTTTCTAGGTTGGCATACATGGTGTCACTATCCCAAAGAGTGGATTTGGAGATAGTGAACTGGTGCTCTCCTAGAAAGCCCACGGGTTGGTCAAAAACAATGTTGAAGGGACTGGGTTGTTGATATAAGATGAATGAATGATGAGGATTATCATCCCTAGAGTGATATGAAGTGATATGAGACTCTATAGGTTCTTCTAAACAGGGAAGAATGATGGTACTAGAGTCGACATGACCAGGTGCACTAGGACAGTTATGGAGAATTGATTCTCCTGGTCTCTCAAATATGGGTGCCCCCTTACCCAACCATTGGGTGTTAATGTAATGGCCACAAGGTGTATGTGGTTCAAATGTAAGGGGGAATAGATAAATTCAGGGGTGGTAAATGCTTCCATAATGTCATCATCGCAATAGAAGATGGGGTGACTGATGGAAGAAAAACCACCTGACGCGGCGAAGCTACCTAACTCATCATCATGAGAAGAGAGGTTCACATGCACAATGACACAAGGGGTGACATAAGAAAAAGTAGATGAAGGATCCACCAATGTTGAACCCAAGGTGATCGTTGAAGGGAGGTCATGCGAAATAGAAGGGGAAGGCCCAAGGGGGTCTTCCATCGAGGGTCTCATAGATGATGACAGGTAGTGGAAAATGGTCGAAGACACTATGATTTTGACATCGAGAGGGGGAATTTCAATAGGATTAGGTGTGTGCTCTGGTTCTGTTGAAGCAAAATGTGCAAATAAGGGAGTGGTGGACTCGTTGCGCTTGGCCTCAAATTGGCGAACTGTCGCTAGAGAGGTGCGGAAGTCCTTGAGGCATGGACAGAGGTGAGTATAGTGGCCATGGAAATCACACAAAGCATAGGGGTGGTTGGTGTGAATATTATTGGGGTTCTTGGCTACAGTCGAGGAAGGAACATAGGTTTACGGGACCGTAGACTCAAGGAACATGACATTAACCATGGGCTTGATACAAGGCAACTCGGGACAGATATGGGTGGCATGACCAATGACATCACACAAAGCACAGGGCTTTGGAGGCTAAGGAGGAGCAGGGTCAGTCAGGGTAGCCTTGTCCTTTGATGCTCTCTTGTAAGATTTTCCCTTCTTACCTGAAGTGGTCACAACAGGAGATGGTTGCTGTTGAGGTGGTTGAGGCACTGTAGCAACGGGAGAATTCATAGGGACCGGTTGAACCGAGGTCAAAGCAAGATAAGGTTTGGGTTGACCAGGAGAGCTAGCGATTGGGGGATCAAGCTACTAGATGGTAATCCCCAGGGTCAAGTTAGGAAGAGAGAGGGTAGCCATGATAGGTACTGAATACACTCCAGGAGGGGGAGCTAAGAACGGTATCTGACCAGAGGGGTAATGGCCAAGCGAGATGGCTCCAAGATGGTTAAGGCCTGGAGGAACCATTCCAGGAGGGTATAAAGGCTCATGGACACCAGCTATGGGTGAAGGGCCAGGAGGAGGGGGTCCAGAAGGCTGAATCGAAGGGCTAGGAGTAGGCTGTGGAGGGCGATGCTGCTGAATAGCCGAATCGGGCTGCTTGAGGGAGGCCCAAGACAATTGCATCATGCAAACATTGGACGAGCAAGGATCAAAGACAGGAGGAGGAAGACTAGGAAATGTACCAAGAAAAGAGGAGTCTTTGTAGTCTCTGGGTAAGACAATGGTCAAAGGATCGACAGTTTTCTTATTGGCCACCAAAGAGATGATGAACTCAAGGGAGGTCTGAGACTTCGGTTCGTAATATGTCAACTGGTCAATGGTGACAATCTTTCCATTATGAGGGAAGGACATCTTGTGGTGAACCACAGATGGGACAGCAGACATCACATAGGTGTAGCTACGACCCAATAGAATTTTGTAATCTAATGGGGCATCTATGACTTCTATGTCAACTCAAATAGTCTTGCTTGCAAGAGTAATAGGACAATTGTGGAATAAGCCAATGGGCTAGGAGGCACGGCCATCTCATGCTCAAAGAGTGATCGTGGAAGGAGCCAAATCAGGTGATCTGAGTTGCTTCCAAACAGCAGACATCACATAGGTAGATTCCCCCTCATCAATGATACACCAGGAAACATTGGCATTCTGGATCTTGAATGGGATTTGGAAAGTGACGGAAGCAGGGAGAGGAGGATGTTCTGACCGGTCAACATCAAAGACAACCAAGCAATCATCTGAAGGATCTACAGTGCCCATGGCAGATAATAGAGCTTTTCATTGTGAAGGGCATGACTGGATGAGTTCCAGCGTTGAGATGGCAGCAGGATATTGTGCCAAATCATCTACTATGTTAAACGAATGGGAAGCTTTGCTAGAAGCAGCATTTCGGCGTAGTGGTCATTTAGGGATCTTGGTATGAACCTCTGCCTTAGGCTGAGGGATCTGCAAAGGACCATTAGTTGTCGAAAGAGGCTCTATAGAACCTTAAAAAAGGGGCTCGGGGAAAGACGTAGTGGGAGGCTTGTTGTACTAACGGGACCGAGTCTGAAGGTTGAGGTATACGATTATAGGTTGGTCAGAATAATCATGAGAATCTAGTAATCAGAGGTACCATATGGAAGAGGTTGAGTGGCCACCTGACCTTCAGGTGGTTGGGTAGCCACAAATCCTTGCTGAGGGAAAGGATTAGTAAACACAACCGGTTGACTAGGCGTAGCACTGGGAGGGATGGAAGGGGAGGCTGGTTGTCCTCGCAATGTTGCTTGAGACTCCCACATTTTCTTCATCTGTGGTAAAAGAGGACAATTATGTGTGTAATGACCATAAACACCACAACAAGAACAATATTTGTTCATGCGAACAGGCCTGTCCTGCTTGGGATGAGTGCCCTGTTGCTGGTTAGCAGTGTTAGGTGCATTATTTTGAAGATTAAGTCTAGGATTACCGGGAGTAGATTGCTTTTGAGTTCCTTTCCTCTTCTTTTTGGAGGGAGGAGGATTAGTCGCGCCCTGTTGTGCATACACCTACCCCTGAGGGGGCGGTGGTTGTTGTTGCGGGGGTTGAGAAGGCAAGAGAGGTGGAGGTGCTAATGCTGGAGGAGCTGGAGCACCAGGCTACGGATACGGATAATAAGGAGGTTGAATAACATTGTGGTAAATAGGAGGTTGGGCAAAAGGAGGAGGCATGCCATATCCTGGATACATGCTACCGGGAGGGCGGTAAGTGTGCCAGGAGGTGCTGGTCCCTCCCTGAGGAAAACCATAGCCCATGGGAGGTTGAGCGTATGGATGAGAGAGAGCTCCAACGATACCGTCAGCGGCACGAGATGCCCCTGATGCATTGGCACCATCGGTTCCAGGAAGATCAGGTAGAAAAGTATAAAAATAACCCGAATGAGCGTAGATCAGGTCATATTTTAACGCAATTTGGAGAGTGGCTTCTTCGGTTTGCAGGAAATGCGATGAGACATCCTTGCCGATAGAAGGCAAGAGAGATCTAAGGAACCAGTCCATGTAGACACAATCTTTGAAGGTAGGGGTTCGACATAAGCTCTTTCTTCTCTGCCATTCCTGGACATGATTAGATAGGAAGTCGTAGAAGTTTGATGGAAAGAAGTCAAAAGTTCGGTAATAGTGTCATAATGAAGGGGAAGCTGGAAATAAGACAGAAAATCCCGGGCAAGAGTCGCAAAGGTGGTACGAGAGGATGAGGCCTGATCAACATACCACTTAAAAGCTTCAACAGTAAGCGTACGTTCAAACAACTGAAGACGGATAGAGTCATCGGTAATGGAGTTAGACGAACACCACATGTGGAAAGATCGAACATGATTTTTAGGATCTTCTCCAGCAAGGCCTTCAAACTTGGGGATGTTCGAAGGGAGCTCGGTCGACATAGCAGGCCAACTAGCATCATGGTGTATAGGGTCATTGATCAACCAGTTAAAATTGGGAAGACTGAGGTCTGCCATATAGGGGAGCAAGGGAGCAACCAGAGTAGTTCCTATTGTGGTCCCACTAGTAGTATTCCCAGCATTAGGGCCGGGGCTACCACCAGCGTTAGGTCCTGAACCAGACATGGTGAAGGTGACAGGAGGAGAACTAGGAGTAGAACTAGAAGGAGAACCTAATGAACCAGAAGAGGAGTGGAGGGTGAACTCGGTGGAGGAATAACTCGAATCCTACGCGGAGGAGTAAGTCTTCCTACCGGAAACTGAGGATGAAGGCCAAGAAGTCTCCAGGATAAACGCCTCGGTCGCGCAATGATGACGACACAAACATGGCACAAAGGGAAGAGAGACCAACAAGGGTGGAGAGGTGCAGGATCAACTGATTACAATGTCGAAACAAGGGCAGGGAGGTGCAGGATCAATTGATTTCAATGTTAAAGTCTTTGCTTGGCAGTGTTAACCAAGCTCTTCTTCACTTAGGGTGTGTGTGTAAAGTGTGTAAATTTTAATTTTTAAACCCAGAAATTTGTAGAGAAAAAGAAAAAGTGTGTTGTGTAACTGTAAATGAACCTGCAGATAACAGTATATGAAACTGAAATAACAGAAAATAAACAGCTAATAATTCAATAATCTAAACCCAAGGAGGCGGGCCTCTCAACAAGTAGTCTATAGGTGGGCAAAAAACTAGTCAAAACACACCAAAATAGCCAATAGATCTAGGGTTGCAAGGGACAAAGATATAAAGGTCAGATCTGTTGGAAATAGGTGCAGACAAATAATAAAAAATTAGAGGAAAAATTGTTGTAAATGAGGTGGCAAAAGGCTATCTCCTGGAGGGAAGCGGAGGGGACCCTAGAGGAAAACCCAAACAAAACTGAAAAAAGGTGTTTTGGATGGAGAAATAACCAATATGAAGTGGATCTGAAGGTGAAGTATCAGATCTGAAAAATTCATGAGGAAATATTAAATAAATCTACATTTTTTTGATTTTCCTCAAGCAATAATTAGTTAAACAACATTTTAATTAATAATCCTGGTCATATTTAACCCAAAACAGGAAAATTAATTAGATAAATTATTTTTTATCTTATTATTTTTCCTGTTTTGGGTTAAATATGACCAGGAATATTAATTAAATTGTTGTTTAACTAATTATTCCTTGAGGAAAATCAAGCAAATAAATTAACCCAGCATATTTTCTCTCATAAATTTCTTTATTTAGACCATAAACAACTTAATAAAGGTGGTTTACTAAGTTATTTTTCATAGTGAAAGAAATTTTACTTAGGGTAAAATTGGTCTTACATGGTGTACTTAGGTCCATCTAATAGTAACAAGTTAGATGACCAAAAAATGGTGTAACAAGGAGTTTTTCAGAGTTCCATCCTGAGATGGGACTCAGCATTCTCCTAAATTCAATACCTTCATCAAAAATAGGTGTACCAGCCTCTTCTTCATGGGGTTGTTCCACCTCTGTTGTTGGTTCTTGTGTAATAGTAGCCTCTTCGGTGGGTTGTTGTGTGTCAACCCCTTTGTTTTTACCTAGAGTCGCCTCTATGTAATTTTTTGTTTCTTCTACAATAGAGTGGCCTCCATAGGTTCTTGTGGGTCGGCTTCTAGGTCTATTATTACAAGAGGCTCTGCTTTAACTGCTGGTTCTTGTGTAGCAGCAGTATCATCACTAGGTTCTTATGTAACAACCTCCTGTTGTTCTGTTTCTACTTCCATTGGGCTGACATTTTCTCTATGGGAATTATATCCCATTGTTTTTAAGTTTTGAAAACATTTCATGCATACTGACACTGGAAATTCCCTTCCCTCAGATAATTTCTGCTTCAATTCCTTGTTTTCCTTTCTTAATTTTTCAATTTCTAAACACAAGGCATTGGTTTCATCCTTACCTGATGAGGAAGGTTGCCTTTCTTCTTCTAAAACTTCTACTTCCATCTACTTCTCAGCCATAGGCAAGGGTTCTGCAGGTATGCTAACCTTCACTCTTTGTTTCGGTCTTCTGTGCCCAATTGGTTCATCAATAGGCTTCTTCCTAATCCTAACTCTAGCAGGCCAAGTCTGGGTCTCCTCCTCTGTCTGACTTCCTCCTAAAGTCATGGTCTGTTTCCCCTGTCTTGTCCTTAGTCTTTTTCTCTTGAATTATTCCCAAGTTTTTCCTTGTTGGCCTAGGGCATCCAACACAATTAGCTTAATGAGTCTATGATTAGTCACGCATGCATCCCAGTGTGTTGTTGTTTTTACTGCTGCTACCATGTGCTTGATGTTTCCAAGAAAATAGAATGGAAGATTGATTATTTATTGGTGCCGAAGGCAGTTAAGTAGAGGAAAGTGATAGTTGAACACTATCGTGGATCTCCCTTCGCAAGTGATATATTTGATTAAGCCGAGGGCAACGTCTTCCAAAGGATGATGAAGTGACAATCTATCAATTCCTCTTCCTTTATTCTCCAGTTTCTCTTCCCCCACTAGGAAATCCTCTTTCAAGGAGGGGTCATTTATTTTTCTATTAAACCACCTCCTCCCTTCTATTGGTAATGAAGTTACTTGGGAAATTACCTCTTCAGTCACCTCCACTTATATGCTTCTTACTCGGGTTTGATTATAGTTCAAGTTCTGAGAAAATTCAATTGCCACTACCTCATCTGAGCCTTGAAGCTTTTGGAATAACTCAACCCATGCAGCATCTCTGAATATATGGTAAGCTTCTAGGAAATTCTACCGAGCATCCATAGAATTCGGCTCATGCCTGACCGCTGCTCCACCCATCTCTGTTGTTTGTTTCTAAATTTGATTCTTAATGTTCGGAAACACTGTAATATCACTGAGTTTATAAGTTCACTTCTTTGTTGTTCAGTCTTGTAACATCACTGTGTCTCTGAACTAGCTGTTGCTCAGCACCTCTGCTTATCCCAATCGACGAGTTTACAATGAGAATGCAAGGTTTTAGAAGGAGGATGAAAGGTGACGGCTTTCACGGATTTACCAAATCGTACCCTACACTAATATTCATAAATGGCTTATTATGGAAAGTGATGGGATTTCGTACACACGCTCTTTCCAACTAGATTCGGACATCACTAACAATTCTATTATTGATTAGGTGCATGCGAATTTAATAGATATTTATGATTACAACCTTTTTTCAATGATTTCAAGTCATATCCCCTCCCCCACTTTAATGGTGATGGCTTCCCACGGCCATCACAGGAGCGTCATTACTTTTCCAATTAATCACCGAATCATCAATGACAATCATTTACCTTTTTAATGACATACCTGACGTGACGTGGAGGAAGACTTGAATTGACGGCATCCTGCTTGCAGCACTCATGTTGTTGTGTTTAACCAGTGTAGTTATTGCTGTTTATAGAATGAATTATAAAGAAAATTATTTGTGTCTGTTGGCTGTTACACATGTAACAGCCAAGACAACTTTTAAATTATTCTAAAAAAAAACATAATAATCAGAAGAAATTGTACAGAAAAGGAAATTACATGAATACCATCATCTTATGACATAAATCAGAAAGGGAAGATGAGATTACAGGGAGAAAAACATGGGTGTAACAGCCGCCACAAGAGTGGTTTTCAACTGTTATTGGATGTCTGACTGCGCCCCGGAAAGGGGTTTTCACAGTTAAATTTATTTTATTTTTTCCTTTATTTTGTTATTTTATTTTTATTTTTATTTTATTTATTTATTTTTATTTTTTTAAACATGTGTAACAGCAGCCACAAAGGTGGTTTTCAACTGCTACACTTATTGGAATTTCAAATTTTAAGGCTGTAGACGAGAATGTTCCCCTGCTGTCGTAACATGAAGATCATAGTTCGCAACAATTTTGACAAATGATTCCTTCGAAGCGGGTTGATGATATAACCTTAGACGATGCCCATTAACTAGTAACGACGTCTTAGCACTATCAATGGTGACTAATTGTACAGTCCCATTGTCAAAGACCGTATCCACTTCATAAGGACCTAGCCATCTGGTGCAAAGCTTGCCATTGAAATCTTTGAACCTTGAATCATACAAAAGAACCCAATCTCCTTTCTGGAAAATTTTCTTCTTAATAAACCCGTCATCCCATCTAGCTCTTTACTGCTGGATGATTTATGTCTGTTGAATAGCAGCCATCTGTTTCTCTTCCAACTCATTGAGTTGGTTCAATCTTTAAGTCTGTGCTATACTCAAATCCAAATCGACATGTAATGTTGTTCTTAATGTATGTATTTCAAATTATATGGGGAATAAGGAATTCTTACCATACACCAGTTCATATGGTGAGAATCCTGTAGTATTCCTCCATGTTGTCCTGTAAGCCCACAGTACCTCTGGAAGTTTCTCAGCCCAGTTTCTTCAGTGGCTGGCTACTGTCTTTGTCAAGATTCCCTCAATGACTTTATTGGTGTTTTCTACTT
Source organism: Pinus albicaulis (assembly GCA_034641835.2). NCBI lineage: Eukaryota > Viridiplantae > Streptophyta > Pinopsida > Pinales > Pinaceae > Pinus > Pinus albicaulis. The sequence continues at coordinate 1,422,428,148 of CM076572.1, read as the reverse complement.
GACCATTTTCTTGTGGATGATAGGGTGTGGTGATTCTATGATGGATTCCATACTTTTCAACCAACTTCTTTATCAAATGAGATGTGAACTGGGGACCCCTATTTGTCACTATCTCTCTAGGTATCCCGAAGCGAACAAAAATATCTTGAAATAGGAAGCTTGAAACAACTTGCTCCATTGCTCTAGTTAGTGCTCTTGCTTCAACCCATTTTGTGACATAATCGGTGCAGAAAAATATGTATTATTTTTGCTTTGATGAAGGATTAATTGGCCCCACAAAGTCTAGGGCCCATTTCTCGAATGGTTCTATTACTATTTGAGGTTGTAACGGCATCTCATATGATTTTAGGGGCTAGCCCATCCTTTGGAAAATATCACATCCTTTCACAAACTTCTTGGCATCCTGGAATAGATTTGGCTAGTAGTACCCTGTTGAGAGTAATTTGTGGCATGTCCTCTTGTCAGCGAAGTGTCCTCCACAAGGTTCCTCATGACAAGCCATTAGGATCTCAAATACCTCATCTTCTCTAACACATCGCCTAATCTAGAAATATGGCCCCGTGTGATAGAGATTACCTTCTATCCAGGAGTAGGTAGCACTTTGTTGTATAATCCTTCTTCTTTCCTTAGAATACAATTGGTGTGGGAATTTTCCTGTAGCAAGGTAATTGGATATATCTTCATACCATGGTGAGTGAGTAGAAATGGAAAAAATATACTCATCTGGAAATAATCCTCAGTAGCAGTGCAGTCATCACTTATAGTTAATCTAGAAAGGAAATCAACAACTACATTATATTTTTCGGGTTTATCTAAAATAGTAATGTCAAATTCTTGTAACATCGATAACCATCATGTAATTCTACCATTAGTAACAGGTATTTTCATTAAAAATAAAATTGCAACATGGTCAGTATGTACAAATACTTGGTATCCGGTGATGTAGTGACAGAATTTGTTGATAGCATGCACTACTACTAGGAATTCTTTCTCAGTAACAATGTATTTAAGTTCTTGTTGATGTAATAATTTACATAAGGCTTCTTATCCTTCAGCTGCCCCAAAACAGCACCCACAACCATGTCAGATGCGTCTATAGTAATATGAAACGGAAATTCCTAGTTTGGTCCTCATAAAACAGGTGTTGTTGTTACACAGTTCTTCAACTTTAAAAATACCTTCTCACACTTTTTTGTCCACACAAATTCCTCATCTTTCATCAATAATGAAAATAAAGGAGATGAAATATTTGAAAAATTCTTTATAAACCTCCTATAGTATCCTGCATGTCCCAAAAAACTATGTACCTCTTTCAGAGTCTTAGGGGTCAGGATTTTCGAGATTACCTCAATTTTTGTAGGATGTACGTTAATTCCATTTTCTGAAATTAAATGTCCCAACACAATTCCCTCGATCATCATCATGTGGCATTTTTCCGTGCTCAGAGCAACATTTGTTTGTTCACAACGTTCCAACACTTTCTCCAAGTTAGCAAATGTTGTCTTAAGGGCATCCCCGTAGGGTGTAAAATCATCCATAAATATTTCAAGACAATCATTCAAAAGATCAGAAAAAATACCTAATTTTCCCTTTGAAAAGTTGTTGGTGCATTGCAGAGACCAAAGGTAAGGACTCTGTATGCAAAAGCACCCCATGGACAAGTAAAGGTTGTATTTTCTTGATCTTCTGGAGCAATCTGTATTTGATTATAGCCACTAAACCCATCTAGAAATGAAAAGAATTTTTTTCTAGAAAGAGTGTCCAAGACCTGATCAATAAATGGTAAGGGAAAACAATATTTTTGAGTGGCCTTGTTAAATTCTCTATAGTCAACACAAACCCTCCATTTTCCATTCTTTTTCGGAAATATGACAAGTGGAGAGACCCACTAACTGTCAAAAATAGGGTATATGAAATTAGCATTAAGGAGTTTCTGCAATTCTTCTTTTACTACCTCCTTAAGTGTGAGGTTCATTCGACGTCGAGGTTGTCTAACAGGTTTGAAATCTTATTTAAGGTAAATGCAGTGAGTGCATAAGGTAGGATGGATTCCTTTCATATTAGTATAGTCCCATGAAAATGCATTTTTTTATTTCTGTAGCAGTTGTATCAGCATCTGTTTTGTTCAAAAATCAGGTTAGGATTGATGTTTAAACATTTTCCAGGTTCGATTTCAACGGGACTGTTGATAGTAAGTGGAGTTGTTTTGAAATGTTCAATAATTACATCATCTTCCTCGGGAAAGATCAAATTCATGTGAAAAATCGTCCCACCAAGGACCATTCGAATCCATATGAGGTTTTGTTGGGGGATAAAGATTCAGGTTCTGAGTGGCCTGTCCATCGGTGATCACCATAGATCTGGATCTAAATCCGATAAATGCATCTGGAGTGGCTAGCCACGGTCTTCCCAAGATTAAAGGATGAGCCCCCAGATTGGATTTGGTTTGTAAAATGAGAAATTCAGTCGGATAATTCTAGGAGGCCACATTGATAAACACATCTTCAATCATTCCTCGGGGCTTAACATGGGAACTATCTGCTAGTTCAAGCACTGTAGATGTAGGTCTAAGTCCATGAAGTCCTAGAGAGATGAAGAGGTATTTATTCATAACGTTAATAACTGCCCCTAAATTAATCAAGGTATTGGTTATATGATGACTTTTAATATGAACAGTCACTATGGGGTCCCTGGGTCATTATAATTGGTCAACAAAGGTTGATCAATCATAAGATCGGACAATTTTCCCATGACATGAATAGCAGCAAGGTCTTTAGGTTTCCTCCCAGGTCTTTTGACGCATAGATCCTTTACTGTTTTAGCATAGATAGGCACTTCCTTAAGAACTTGTAACAGCGGAATCCATATATATAAATTTTGCAGCTTCTTAAGGAATTCGGATTCACGTTGTAAGACTAGCCCAGTTTCAGTTAAATGTTGAGGGTATGGGGGGTTCTGAATGCCAACAGTTGAGTTAGCTACCACAGGTGCACCAGCCTTACTCGGATTGGTTGTTGTAGGAACAACAGACCTTCCTAAGCCAGCTGTTACAGATGTAACAGCTGGTGCTGTATCAATTGTTACATGTGTTACAGTTGCCTCAGAATCATCCATATCCTTCCTGGGTGATTCACTTTCTTCGATAATAATGGGAGTGTGTTCAGATCTGATTACTTTCCCTGATCTAAGATGAACCTCATTAAGTCCAATAGGAGTAATAAGATAATTCTGGAGGGTAATCGGAGTATCCATGCTCTGGGCTGCCTTATTATTTGGATTGGGGTTAGGTTGTACAAGTAACTAGGGTCGAACAGAAGGTGTAGGATTCTGAATAGAAGGCAGTTGTAACTGATGTTGTTGCATTGGTATTGGAGGGGGTACTGGACCTTGGCCATTGCCTCTCCAATTCTGACCCCAAGGACTGGGTTGTGATGGAAAATATTGCATTGGTGGAGGAGATGGACACTGGTTCCATGGTGAAGGAAATTGTGTTGAGGAAAGAGTAGGATACTGCCATGGGTATTGCTGACTATTATAAATATTATTCCAAGGATAAAAAGAAGAAAAATCTGAAGGCATACCTATAGGTCATGGCTGCCATGGTCTCTTTGATTCGATAAAATAAGAAGATTGAACATCCTCGCTTGATTCTTGGAGTACCGCCTTAAGTCTGGGCAACTCAGGACACTGATTTGTAGAGTGTGCCAACTCACAGATGTTGCACAGGGTGACACTATTCAGTCTGCATTCTCTTTCCAAATTTTTCTTTTTTCATCGAGGACAGAATATTGCTAAGGCTGCTTCAGCTTCTGATTCTTCCTTCTTGACTTGTACTGTAGTGATCTAGGCAGAGAGAGTGCTAAGGAGATCGGTTTTAAAATCCTCGAATAAGTTCCCGATCTCTACTCTGGTTACTCCTCCACTTGTGGACTTCTGTATCTGAAGTGAAGAGTCCCAAACTGAAACTTTCCCCTTGACCAATCCTCTTGAGCTTCGTAGGCAAAGCTTCATTATCTCATCAAACGTTTCTTGTGATATGTCTCCTTTTCCTATTATGTTCAGATGTTCCAGACAATCATCTCTTAAACCTCTTAATAATATTGGCCTTATAATCTCTAGATCTAAGTTACTGAACTTAGACCTCTGTAAATTGTATTGGAATCGCTCCAGATGTTCTTCCAGGCTTTCCTCCTCCTTCTATGCAATTTTGAAAATTTCGTCCTTCAAATCCCTGGTTCGGCAATAGTCCTGATACTTAAGAGAAAGGCTTCTCTCATATCATTCCATGTTTGAATTGTGCCAAAACCTAATATCATGAACCATTTTAATGCTGCTCCTTTCAGAATAGCAGGGAATAATTTCAGCTTCTAGGCGTTTGAAGTATAGTCATAACCTCTACACAGCACATTGAATTCGAACAGAAAGGTATCAGGATCATCAACAACCATCCCTTGAAAGGATGGTAGGGATGATAAAGGGATGTTATTCATAGGAGCCTCCTCCCATGTTACTACTATTGGGAATTCAAAAGTAACAAAGCTATCTGTTTTAACATTCTCATCCCCCATGGTTGATCCTTCCTGATAGGATGAACTAGCATCGGAGTGCACTGGAGATTGACAAATAGAAGGATGAGGTTGCTCTAGGATCAATTGTTTTACAACACTACTAGCGTCCAATTGATGATCAACTGATTGTTGTTCCTTAGGTTCCTCATGATCCCAACTGCTCTCTCCATGTCCTTCAATTCTCAAATCCAGATCAGCAATTCTCCTGTTGTTTTGAATCTGGAGTTTTGATATTAGGAGTGGATATGTTGTTCGGAGGATGATGAGGTCTAGCCACTGAAGACACCAATGGTCCAGGCCTTGATATGGTAACTGCTTTATGTGGTCCTATCTTCCTATTATCCCTGTATGATGTGAATTGTTCCTTTTCTGCCCTTGAAATCAGATCTCCAAAGAATGTCTTCCTTCCCAAATCTGCACTCTTCTTTTCCTTCTTACAACCCATCTTTCCTGTAGTTAGTAGAGTGGGGGGTGTTTGTAGATGTTGATGTTGTCATACCGGCACACATGGGCCCTATGTGTATCAATTCATCCTATAAGTGCTTCAGTTTCTACAGCAGTGAGCCCGCTCAATCTTGTTAGAGCGATGCGTAGGTTCTTACCTCTCGTCTTACCGCCCAACGACTGTATAGTTGAAGGCACCCTAAAAACAAAACACCCAAAGTTCAATTCCTAAGTGTCCCAGCAAGACATTGGCGAGCTTGCTCAAGCCTGTTAGAGTGTTGCACAGGTTCTTACCTCTCCTCTTACTGCCCGACAATTGTATTTTTGGAGAGACTCTATGAAAACACACAGAAATTGCACTTCTTAGAAACAACTATGATTGATTGGATTGTCACTACCATCCCCAGCAACGACGCCAAAGTGTTGGACTATATAAATCACTTATTAAATGACTAAACAACACACATTTAATTATCAATCCATGGACATATGTTTATTCCAATGATAGTTGCATTGTCTGTGATGATACACCTACCAGAAGTAATTTCAAAGAAAATAAATCATTGCTGAAGTAAATGCTAGAAATAAATCACTCATGCAGAAATAAAATAATCTACAAGATTGAAATCACGCTTCAATTTATCTGTCTAGCTCACCACACAATAAGTATCCAGCTGGTATTTCTATTATCACATATGTAACAGCATATAAAATATTGAAATCAAAGCAGATATATTCTCAACTGAACAGTAGCAATAGCACTCTAATGATACATAAACTGATATACAATTACATACACACGACTACTTTAATCACTGCAATCCCTACTAAGAAGGAGGGCCCTTCCTCCCTAGTAGGGTGCAGGTAGAGAAGGAAATTTAACGGAAACTAAATAGAATCACACCTGTACCAGCAATAAAAAGATGATCTGTATTAATCTGAACATAATTACAGAGCCAAAACAACGTTGTTCTCCACGCACCTCTCGACCTCTAGGGCCGAGAGCGATATAGCGGTTACATTAGAAAATACAGGGATAGATCAGTAATGAGAATCTTACGATTCTCATCCTGATCAAAATAGAACTCATACAACTACAACCACTTCCTAATAAATTTCCGATTAGAAAATAAAATATTACAATCAGAACTACCCTTAGGTTGTTATCCCAGAAATACAATTCTAACAACTCCTATAGCTATCATAATGGAAACACAGTTGTATTGCAACCGCCAGAGGATAAATCAACAACAATATAAACAAGAGCAATCAATGGTACAACTGTCTCAGCAGTTCGCCAACGAGTCTGGAACAACAAAGTGTAACAGCAGTTTACCGGTGGGTCTGTAACAACAAGGTGTAACAACATCACTTTGCTGTAACAACACTATCCGAACTGCTCCTGTGAACTCTGTGTCCAGGATATTTGGTGCTACAAATGACATTTGAAAAGATAATACAAATACCATCGACCTTCTCCAAACATTCACCATCAATTAGTCATAAAAAAGTATAATATATCATAATAATTGGTGAATTGGGGAAGTAACAAAAGCAAGGTGAAACAACACAAGTTAGGGTAAAAAGGTAGGAAAAAGGGGTAAAGATACTCCGATTGGCTATGGTTATGAGGCAAAATAAGGAAGATGAGTGTAGGAAAAATGTACAAAACCAACACCCAACAACGGTCCTTACTTGGTAGTGGGAGGTGGCTTTGTGCTTCCCTGCGGTGGTGGGCGACGACATTTGGCTCCTTTGCTAGTGGTGTTTGTTTTCTATGGTATGGGTTCTAGTCTTTGGACTCCGTACATGGCAGGGTTCCTCAACCTTGGAAAATTATGAAGCCTATGGTGTAGTTTTGGCATTCTCCCTCCCTTGTCGTCCATGGCCCTGTGGGGGTGGCAGACTCGAAAATAATCATGGTGGCTCAGGTAACTGATTTGATTTTTGAGGAAATGGTAATGGAAGTGGTTGGATTTGATGTGGTAGGTTCTGATGATGTTGTTGAGGATTTTTTTAAAAATTTTGTTGAGGATTTTGAGAAAATTTTGTTTGGGTGAGATAAAAATGGATATGGTGGATAGGATCGTGGATGCGATAATATGGAGAGTATCTTCCATAGGGACCTTGTGATCCTTGTGCCCAAGCTTGAGATTGATTTTGAAATTGGGGCCGGGGTTTGTATAAAGAATTCCAAGTGGAGGTTGATTATACATTTGATCATGGAATCCTTGTATGGGGTCCACTGCGAGTTTCTAGATACAAAGTTAAGAGACTCTGTGGAATCTGTAGGAGTTTCTTCCTGAAAAACAGCCTTGAGACCAGGAAGAGAAGGACAATTCTTGGTCTCATGTTTCTCGGAACAAATGACACAGGTTTCTATAACTTTTACATCCAAAGGACACTCTCTTAATGCATGATTCTTTCTACATTTGGGACAAAATATTGCCAAAGCATCAGATTCAGCCTTTTGCTTGTTTTGTATCTTAAGGATGTCTATTTTTTCACTAAGACTCCCTAAGATGTAAGATTTAAAATCATCAAGCATGTGTCCTATTTCTGATCTACTTACTTGTCTTTCAGTTAGAGCCTGCCCTTGCGAAACGAGGTCGCAATCCTTTATGGCAATTTAGATTTCCCTCTTGAAAGTTTGATACATAATTCAGCTATTTCAGGTAATGTGAGCTGAGATATATCCCCCTTTCCCATCATGTTAAGGATATCTAACCATTCATCCCTGATTTTCTTCAACAAGAGAGCTTTCAAAGTATCTTGGTCTAAGTTTTCCATTTTTTCTCTTTTGATGTTGTAGTGAAACCTCTCCAACAAATCTTCTAGGTTTTCATCCTCTTTTTGTAGCATTTTAAACACTTCTTCCTTATGATTAAACGTAATAATCTAGTATCTCTACTAGAAATGCTTGTTTCATGTCTTCCCATGTTCTAATGAACTCTGTTTAAGCACTATGTAAACCACTTCAATGCTGCTCATTAGAGTTGAAGGAAATAATTTCGGATTTTTGAGCATCTTGTAAGTAGTCATAAGTCCTACAGCATACAGAATTCGAATAAGAAAGTTTCGGGATCTTCGGTTTTAAGTCCATAGAAGTTCGGGCAGAGGGTGATGTTTTTCTGTGGTTGTATTGGTTGTTTGGTTTCTTCATCGAGTATAGGGAACCCAAAAGAGCTTCCTATTCTACTACTTCTTCCTCCTTCTGCACCTCTACCTCCTTCTCCTCTTCCTCCTTCTCTCCTACCTCTACCTCTACCTCCTCCAAACAATGTGTGTTCTCCATTAACAACTCCTCCTCCTCCTTCTTCTGCCATGGTTGACTCCCCTGTGGAAGTAGAAAGGTTTGTGTCCTCAAAAAAAGTTTTTGGATCCTTTTCTATGGCAGGTTCAGTGAATGAAGTGGAAGGTTTCTATAATGGAATAGTTTACCTTAGATTTTCTAGAAGTCCAGGATCAAGGGAGGATGGAATATGGGTTTGAGTTGAAGGTGTACTAACTCTGGATCTAGATGAAACAAGTAGTGTTCTAGATATCAAACACGCACTCTGCTTTGCTTATAAATCTTCCTTGAATCTCTCCCTAGCATAAAATTTTTTTGGATCTTTAAGAAACAAAGGTTACACAGTTTTCACTTCCCATTAGCAGCGCTTAAAATGTTAGGTCTCAATCTAGCCTCTATTTGAGCTCATTTAATTTTCAGCCAGGATTTGTAAGCTAGCCCCGAAGTAGTGTACCATATGTACCTAGGTGCTTGTTTCCTAATGCGTTGTGTGATGTTGTAGTGTTTTTGGTCTTTTTGTGATAGTTTATGATGTTTTTGGTCTTTTGGTGTTTTATGTTCACAATGAAAATGCCTAGAAAACTAATAGAAAGGGGTTGGTGATCAAAACAGAGTTAAGTCTAATGTGTGGAATGGGCAATGCAATTGGAATCACTGAAGCAGAATCTGAACTATGACTAAATAAAAGCAAAAGCTTGATAATGACTTCTTAGGAAAATGACACAAACTAAACTTGAAAAATGATCACTAAATATGAAAATCCTCTAACTAAACAGTTAAACACTAATCTTACCATGATGCAACATTTTGTTCTAAGCTCATCTATTCTATGACTAATTCCTAGTTCTATTCTGCAAATTAATTGAATATCACAGAACCTTTACTCAAAGAGTTATTGGTTTCTTTTTCAAAGTAGTTCTTTTGAGGAAGAGCTCTGTTTATAAAATGATGAGGAGATTGTGAAATACTTGATTTTCTATGATATTATATTGTTCATGTAGTTATAGATCAATTATGGATTTGAGCAAGAAGATGTTTGTGAATAATGAAGGCTGTCTTGTTAATCCTAACAACTAAAGTGATCTATTGTGCAATGGATGACAATTTGAATATGAGATGCAAGTGCAATGAGTTAATCTAAGAATGAACCTAAGATGCCACTAAGCTTAGAACAATACTGAACTATAAGTCATCATCAAACTTTGAAATGAAGTAACTGATCATGAATTAAATGCAATGAAACTCCGGAGCTTTTCAATATACTAACATGCATTATTCTATGAAGTTACACAATCTGTTTGTTCATCATTAGTGATATTTTGGAAGAGTTCCTTCTTTTGGAAGGGATAGAACAATTCTAACTGTGTAATTGAATGCAATTAAAAACAAATGAACTGAAAGCAAATGAAAAACTAAGTTATCACATCCATACCCTACTCGTTCTTATGATGTCTTGGGCAAGCGTTTAAGAGCAAGATCAGAGATGAAACTTAGTACAAACACGCAACTAAATCATTCATTATCACGGTCATGTCTTGAACTTCTTAAGGATGTCTTGGAAGAATTTCTTCTTGTGGAAGAGTGATTAGAACAAGTGCAACTGTGATAGTGAATAGCAAAAACTATAACTAATTCCTACAGTACTATAGCTATTCATCATTCATCATTATAATCTATTGGAAGAATGTCTTCTTGTGGAAGAGCTGGAATGAATATAACTATAGTAGCTAGTTAAAACAAATACAAATTCAACTCCTAATCCTACAATACCATAGTCATTCAAAATTCATCATTTTAATCTGTTGGAATAGTGTCTTCTTGTGGAAGAGCTAGAACGAATATGACTACAGTAGCTAGTTAAAACAACTACAATTTCAACTCCTATCCTACAATACTATAGTCATTCAACATTCATCATTTTAATCTATTGGAAGAGTGTCTTCTTGTGGAAGAGCTAGAACGAATATGACTCGGTAGCTAAAAACACTTCAATTCAAATGCAAGCAATAAAGGCTACTAGGAAAACTTATCTAATTTACGCAAAATAAATCGTGTCAGAGCGAGGGCCCTCTACCACTTGACGGCATTCGACTTCAAATTAAATCACGCCTTCAAAATAACTTTGTCTGCTCCATTAAAGATGAAATAGTTTGAACATAACACTCTGCGTTTTCAAGACTGTAACACAGAGTTTAAACAAAATCTAGCAGCAAATCTAACATAAAATCTCTAACTCTGCTCTCGGTCTCCCCAAGAGTTTATAAAGCAAATGCACGTAACAGTAATTACAACAATTTAGGAACACTTGTCTTTCCTTATCCAAATCACGTTAGGACTCTTTGAAGTGGCTGCGTGAAGAGGAAAAGACATCTGGACTGAGACAGTCCTAATAGAAGTCTTCCTTCCTAAATGTGTTCCCCACGTTCAAAACCATACCCAGAATTCATTTCTTCCTCCATGATGAGCAACGAACCATGTAGACATGACGTGGATCATGCTCATATGCGGTTTTTCTCAAGAGGCCACCTGGAATATACTCAAACATGAAGGCAGCTGCAGAATCGACGATTAGCTATGGAATGTCTGCATTCTGCAGCTAGTTCCGGTCAAAATGCTTAACAATGGCAAAAATCACAAAATTTAACGAGTCGATCATGTAAATCATTCTAGAAGTAATTTTAACTATATTTATTGATCAATTGGGTCTAAGATAGAAATGGACAAGGAAAATGAGGTAAAATGAGGTGAAGAAGAAAAAGCACAATTTTGAGGCCTACGACACTTACTCCCTCCCAAGGCTACATTCCTAACGATCGGATGAATCGCTCTAATAGCGAGATGCCGAACAAACCCGAACAACAACAACCTTTTCAATTCGTTCTCGGGGATTACATATAGGAGAAGGGGAAGAAACGAGAGGTAGATAGACAATTAATTGATTTCATTAAAACGAGAATCGGTGGAAGTGTCCATACTCTACTTAATGGCGGCGCTGCGTACTACGCGGAGCTTGTTTGGAGAGCTCATCGGGTCGATTTTGACCTCACAGTGTTTCGTGAAGAGTCCTTCGGGTGTACGGAGCTCTGTCTTGCCATTAGGAACAAATGTTGGATGCATCACAACGGGTCTTCTCCCTACCTCCATTACTGCTGCTTGATTGTCTGAAATGAGCTTCAGTCAGTGTATTTAATTGTCTCAGGGCTCGTGGAGGCATGGATATTGCTGTAGGGACGGTGTACCTCTGAAGGAAAATGTCCTGCTGTTAGGTAGCGCAGTTATGGCGTTGCTAGTGCGCTCATTAGTCTTCAAATAGTGCCTTAAGCCTTTGACTGCAGGATTAAAATGTTAATCTTCAATTACAGGCTCGAATCCTCCTCAAATCCTGTTTCTGTTGCTTCGCTGGCCGGCTGAAATGGCCTCACTGTGCTATCTGCACCGTAGAATAAACCTGTTACAAACCGGGCAGTGGCGACAGAGAAATGCTGCAGAGGCGGAGGAATGGTGGCGGAAGAGCGGAGAAACGATGGAAAGTGGTGGCGAGATGATCACATAGTGTAAAGACTCAAATGTTACCACCGGAGTGATTTACAAAGGAAAACATGGAAAAAAAATGGAGCAGAGCATAAATGTGGGACCCGGTCACGGTGGAGGGCGATTTGATCTTGACCGTCGGATCAGCGAGGGGAGTGGATGGCTGCGATGCAATCGGGATGAACACAGGGGTGACACACGACAAACCTCTGATTGCGATTGGAAATGGAGGAGCGATTAAGCGCTGACCGTTGGATTTGTGATCGGATCAACGGCTCGCAATCAATCGGCGGGAGAAAGGGGGGCGCGATGGGCGATGATGCGATTGTGTGATAGCCGTTGGATCATGCAACAGATGGATGGCTGGGATTAAATCGGGCGGAAGGTAGGGAGACTTGCGATCAGAGGAAATGGGAAGTGCGATGGCCGTCAGATCAGCAGGGGAATGGACGGCCCAGATTGAATCGGGAGGTCGCAATCGGGAGTCAGACGAAATGGTTTGCGATTGTGATCGGAGAGGGGCTTGCGATTGAGCGACAACCATTGATCTCAGGTCTAGATGAACGGCGGAGATGCAATCAGGGGGATCGCAATCGGAGGAAGGACGCGATCGGAAGGTGCACACAGGACATTGCGATTGCGATTGAGCCGGGGTTGCGATTAGCGCTCCGCCGTCCAATTGAAATGATGGATCGACGGCTGAAAACCTGTCGCGGGACTTAAAGTGTTGAAACGATCGCATCGGGGTTTTCGGCTATAACAAAGGAAATGCACCCGCCCGATCTTCCGATTGCGATTAGCCCCCAAGGCTTAAGCGCTTGGTCTTGGGTAAGGGCGTATGTGGGGAAGTGGTTGAAGGGGCTAGTGGGAAAGGGGCCAGGCCTTATAATAAGGTCGGAAAGTGGGTTTTTAACCCTTTTAATGGAATTTAAGGGGTTTAAAGGGAAACGATAGAGGGGAAAAGGGGAAAAAGGCTAAACAAAGGTTAGGGGGGGACATTAAAGGGGATTTTGGGGGAATTTGAAGGGTAAGAAGGGAAATAGAAGGGGAGAGAAAGGGGATAGAAAACAAAGGCCTTGGTGAATGAAATAAGAGGGAAAAGGGGGCCTTTGGGCGTTTCTTCACCAACAGAGAGGCTTCATAAAGGAAATCAGCAGAGGGGATACTATCAAAGGGCAAAGACACATGGAGGCTTCAAGGAGACTGTGTTTCCGGAGGAAATGCATTCCTTGAAGGCTGACAAAAAAGATTTGGCCCCTATTTTCTTGTCAAAATTTTCATGGGGGCTAACACACCAAAGGAATGGTTGAGTCAAAATATGCATTTGGATCTACAGGAGAACAATCCAGTAGGTCAACTGTGACAATTCTCCCTTCATGAGGGAAAAAACAATACGAAATAATGAGGATGCAATAGCATCCATCTCATTGATATAGTTTCGCCCCAACAGAAGGTTATAGTCTAAGATTACATCAAATATCTCAGCTTCAATATTTGCAGTCTTGCCCCCAACACAAATGGGAAAAGATGGAATGATGCCATGCGGCCTGTGAGAATGACCATCAAACATAGTCAGAAGAGTGGCTAAAGGAACAGCTGCAGGTGATCCAATACCCTTCCAGCATGCAAGAGACATGACATGCGAGGAAGCCCCCTCATCAACGACTGTTCGAAAGATATTAAATTTTCGATAAGTTGATCTGACATGGAAAGCCATATGATGAGGAAGTCTCTTTTTAGAATTTGACATATCAAATGTGATCATAAGAGAATTTTTTGGATCAACAATCCCAATAGCAGTGAGAAAAGCACTCTGCTGAGTCGGACAAGACTGGAGCACCTCTAACATGGACATGGCACAAGGAATTTGAGCCAGATCTTCTACAATCGAGTAGTTCTGGGCAGCCTTGGCTTTAGGATTGATTGTCGAACATTTTGAAGACTATTTCGACATCCGAGGTATAGGCTCAACAAAAGGCCTAGTAATATGAAGTGGCTTCGTACTATCAAGAGAACCTTGGCTTTCGAAGTCTTAGCTTCGCCATAGTCACGAGATTTCGTAGCAATATCTACATGAGCACTCATCATGTATATGTTTGATGTATTTTCCCCTTCCTGGCTACCCCTAGAATAAGCCCCAGTATTTTGATTCGCGCCAGCAAATAATTGCTGCCCTAGGGGAAAAGGGTTTGTTAGGACATCCTGGGAACTAGAAGAACCATGTTGAGCTAACAAGCATTTTTCATCTTGAATTTTAGGCCAAAGGTGCGTAAGATGATCTCTTGTGCACAATTTGCATGGAAATTTCACTTTATTTTTATTATCCTTTTTACCCTCTCCAACATGATCATTGGATTTTTTTGCATTCCCTTTTCCATCCTTGTCTTTTTTCTTGTTATTCCATCCCTTATTCTTCCCATTAGATTGATGATTTTCTTTGGGATTGGAAGTTTGGACAATATTAATTGCCAAAGACTGGGAAGGAGATGACACTAAAGGCACAACCTTACAAGAAGAAGTAGATTGTATAGACAACTGCTGCAATTGACTTAATAGGTTAGTTTCACCACTATCAATCGAATTGATAAGCCCATCACCATGGGGACTAGGTTTAGTTTTTGCTAAGTCTAATTTGGAGTGAGGAGCATCCGAAATTTTTTTATTAGGGACTCCAGACTGAGAATAAATCAGTTCTAATTGCTGAGCCCTAAAAATAGCCTGCTCTTCAAAAAATACCCTTGAAATGGATACATCCTTACAAATCTATGGCTGTAAATATTTCAAAAACCACTTGAGAAGGAATTCATTCATAATTTGGGCTTTAATGGGCCTCTTCCTGCTTCATCATTCTTGAATATGGTCCGAAATTTGAGTTTCCTTGTCCTGCTGAGAATTGGCTAGGAGATGAGTCCCGGTGTCATAATAGATAGATAACTGAAAGTGATTTAAGAACGTGGTAGCCAACTCTCTAAAAGTAGAAAAACTACCCCTAGTTAACTCAATATACCATTTAGCAACATTTCTAGTTAAGTTTTTTTGAAATAATCTCAACCTAATTGAATCACCGATCAGGGAGTTCGAGGAACACCATAAATGGAAATTGGTGATATGATTTGCCGGATCCTCACCAGTTTTTCCTTCAAACTTTGGAATATCTCAGGGGAGCTTAGTGGGGACTAGAGGCCAGCCCGGACTATACCAAATATGATTGTTAGTCAATTTCGATATATCTGGCAAGTTTAACGTTGCCAGAAATGGTAAGTGAGGAGGAGCACAGGAATTCCATCCCCATAGGAAGGATTCCCATTACGAAAAGAATAACTTGGATTTGTTGAGGCACGAGGTTGCAGGATATTTGTTCATAGAGAATGTTGGGCCATAAGAAAATCCTTGTGACCCAACATTCGAGAGAAGGACCCCCTCCCAACATAGAGTTATTATACACGGGACCATTCCCTTCAATCGAGGTAGTGAATGAAGGATGAAATCCTTTAGTAAGGGTTCCAAGCATTTGCAAATAGAGAAAAATCAGAAGTACTTAATGAAGGGAAAGGAACATTCCCCTTATTGACCGGCGATAAGGCGCTCCCCGCTTGTTGGGTTTGTGTTATATTCTTTCCGATAATCACACACAGGGGGAAATTCGCGAGGAGAAGCGGTAGCCCCAGTCCCCGGGGGCGGCGGCCCAAATTTTTTTGGTCCTTATTTTTCGGTGGGCGGATCGCCCATGGTTTTGTATGGGTTTGCACATGGTTTTAAGGTACGATGGTTTTCGGCTACTGGTATTTTGTAGATCCGATCAGGAACATATGGTTATTTCTAATCTAGGGTTAACGGATTGGGGATTATGTATGCTTCGGCGTGTATATATATGTGCTGTAACACTAAAAGGAATATAGTGAAAAAGAAAGCTGGTCATCCCAATTTGGGACCCAGGGGAAAATATCTGTGTTTATCCGTTTTATGTTTTATGCTCTCGCTATTGTTTATTTTTTGTTTTAAGATTCGTTAGTAGATAATTTATGTATAGGGTTAAAACCTACATTTGGTATCGAAGCTATCTCGGCTTCAAGGGAATGCCTTTGCTGTTGAGGGTTTTTTGCTCAGGCCTATGGTAGACCATGTTCAGTGGGAGATCTGCGTGATTGATTATTGTGGTGAAAGAAGATGGCGAGCAGCGGAAAGATAGAGATCGATAAATTTAATGGCCAGAGTTTTGAGTTGTGACAGCTCAAGATGGAGGATCTGCTGGTGGATAAGGATTAGTGGATCACAATAGATCCGGGTACTAAACCAACGATAATGTCAGATGAAGACTCGAAGAAGCTGGATCGGAAGGCAAAGAGAAAAATAGGGTTGTGTGTCTTAGATTCAATATTATTGAATGTATCTAGGGAAGCTACGACGAAGACCTTGTGGGACAAGCTAGGTACTTTGTACCAATATAAGTCTCTGGTGAATAAATTGTTCCCATGGAAAAAGATGTATAACCTGAGGATGAAGGATGGAGACCCAGTAACAGAGCATCTGAATGCCTTCAATACTGTGGTAAGCCAGCTATCATCTGTTGATATTAAAATCTCAGATGAAGATAAGTGCATCGGTTTGTTGTGTTTCTCTACCGGACTTATTAGGATAGTCTTGTTATTGCAATGGTGCAATACAACTACCTTGAATTTTGATGACATTGTCTCGGCCTTCTTTATCGGAGGAAATGAGACGGAGAATATGGAGGTGAAAATGGAGATGCCTTGCTCATGTAAGGAAGGTCCCGAGAACATATACAAGAATAGGTTTCAAGTGGGAGATCTAAATCTCTCTATAAGTTGTAAAGGTGTGCTGGAAATGTGGAAAGGAAGGGCACTAAAAAAAGGACTGTAGATCTAAAGCTCCTGAGAAAGGAAAGGGATCTGATGATGCTCCTTCTGCAGAGGCAAAAACCACCTCAGATGAAGGTGGGGATGTGTATTTGGCTTCTTATTCAAATACACATGTAGATCATGAGTCATGGTTGATTGACTCAAGCACATCCTTTCACTTCACTCCCCATAGGGAGTGGTTCTGCAAGTATGAGAAATATGATGGCGGTGATGTCTTCCTAGGGGATGATAGGAAGGCCAGAATCGTCAGACATGGAAAATTCAAGCTGAAGCTACAAGGTGGAAGGTTTAGAACACTTCCTGGTGTTCTGCACATTCCTGCAATGGCCAAAATTTTTATTTTTGTAAGCAAGATGGATGATGCAGGTGTAAAAACAGTGTTCGAGAAAGATACCTGTAAGATGGTTTAGGGAGCACTGGTATTAATGCGGGGAGTTTGGATTGGAACTCTATACAAGCTTCAGGTTAGCACTGCTATTGCTGGGTGCAACAGTTCTGTGGTTCCCGAAAGTGGAGTGGAAAGCCTAGCAGTCTTTGGAGAAAAGACCATGTTATGGCATCAAAGGCTTGGACATATTGGAGAGAAGGGCCCTTGGATATTGCATGAAAATGGTATGGTAGAAGGTATGTCTAATAGCTCTCTGGATTTCAATTTCTGTGAACATTGTGTATATAGGAAGCAGAATCGGGTGAGTTTTCCTTCTGGTGCTAAGAGGGAGAACAAGATATTAGAGCTTGTGCACAGTGATGTGTTTGGACCTATGTCAGTTCCATCACTGGGTAAGTCTATGTACTATGTTTCATTCATAGATGACTACTCAAGGAATACATGGATATATTTTTTGAAGAAGAAATATGAAGTCTTTGACAGATTTAAAGAATTTAAGGCTCTGGTGGAAAACGAGACAGAGAAGAAGATAAAGGTGTCGAGGACAGATAATGGTGGGGAGTTATGCAAGAAGAAATTTGAATAGTTCTGTAAGAAGTATGGTATAGCACGGGAGAATACTAATCCATACACACCTCAACAAAATGGAGTTGTAGAAAGAATGAATAGAACGTTGATGGAAAATGCAAGGAGCATGCTCAATGGTACTGGGTTAGGACAATAATTCTGGGCAGAGGAAGTGGAGTTTGCATGTTACTTGGTTAACAGATCACCTTCATCAGCGTTGGAGGATAAGACTCCACATGAGGTATGGGTTGGTACGAAACCCTCTCTTTCACATCTGAGGGTGTTTGGATGTGATGCATATGTACATGTTCCAAAGGAGAAAAGGAGCAAGTTGGACAATAAATCTGAATGGTGCATCTTTATTGGGTATAAGGATGGTTTAAAGGGTTACAAGCTTTGGAACCCGGAAACAAGGAAGGTTGTGTATAGCCGAGATGTGGTATTTAGAGAGGTGAAAGATGTTTTTAAACATGAATTCCTACCAAAGGAACCTAAGAAGATAAAGTTTGAGCTAAAGGAGGATGAATTAGACTCTACAAAAGAAGAAGACTCAGAAGAGGAAGAGCCACAAACTCTAGTTGTGAGAAGATTAGCTCGAGAAAGAAGACAACCAGAAAGGTATAGTCCATCTGATTTCTATTCAAATTTTTCTTTAACTATAACTGATGGTGTGTGGTTCCAATTGATGATATCAATTAGATTTTAATTTAATGTCAACCCGGGAAGGTAAACTTAGAAGTGCTTATCTAAAATACATAGATCTAGAAAGATTCCTAATTTGTCCAAGATCGTAAAGTCCCCTTACAAGAACATATTCATTAAGATCTCTTTCAATAACTAATCAAACCTAGATCTAACAATTGTTTGAGATCTATAGTTCTCTTACAAGAACATATTCTACAAGATCTCTTCCAACATTAGAACATCTAATAAAAACTTAAAAGCTGAAATGAAATAAACCTAGATCTAATAATTGTATGAGGTCTTACAGTTCTCTTACAAGAACTCTTTCAAATAAGACTCTTCCAATATTAGAACATTTAACAAAACTTAAAAACTGAAATGAAACAAACCTAAATCTAATAATTGTATGAGATCTTATGGTTCTCTTACAAAAACACTTTCAAATAAGATACTTCCAATATTAGAACATTTAACAAAACTTAAAAGCTGAAATCAAACAAAAACATAAAATAAATCATACCTAAAATAAACAAATAAGCATGCAAGTGAGGCCATGGGGGCCCTCCATAAATCCACAAGCACACCACTTTAATGGAGACTCAGATGTAGAGGAAAAATTGAAGTATGAATCCTTTATTTGAAAATCTCCATTACAAACCAACTCTAAGCTTCTAAGATTACATACTCCAAAATTCTAAGATTACAAAACTTCAAGATTACAATATTACAAAAACTTCAACATTCTAATATTACAAAAACTTCAACATTACAAATGGAGGAGATTGTACTCCTATTTATACAATGGGATGAGTAACAAACTCATAATGATCATCCACTAATCTCTCTTTTAGTTCCATACATCTCTCAACCATCTAGACACATAACCCCTTTTGTCCTTGATCTTCTCCATGAGATCATATTCTTCTCCATGAGGTTTATCTTCTCAAATTCGAATTTGATCCTTCAAGGCCACATAAAGGTGTCTTGGAAGCTTCCTTGGCACCTACACATGTCATAAAAACAACCCACTTTCCATATATAATGTAAAATATATTATTTTCTAATATTTAATCAAGAATTTCTTTCAAAAATGCTTAAAAAGAAATAATATTTGGAAAATATAAATTAGACCCATTAATGGTGAATAATAGGGAAAATGAAGTGACATGGTGGTGAATAATGGGTGATAAAATGGAAGCATAGGTGAAAAATGTATGGTAATGAGTGACATTTTGAAACCCAAACATACTCCCCAACTAAAGCTCTTGCATGTCCTCATGCAAGCTACTACAATGACTTGTTTAATTTGATTCTTGGATGAGCTTCCTTTTACAAGATGTTTGGTTCTTGTGTAACAAACATCTTTCAATCACGGACTTCCTTTTAACTTTGCACATCTGTAACAAGCATCTTTCAATCATGGACTTCCTTTTAACTTTGCACATCTTTGGATAACTTTTATTTTTGCAAAGCATTTGCATCTTTTAATGATTGGTTCTTGTGTTACAATCATTATTTACTTTGTTGAGATCTCTGTTTAATGATTGGTTATTGTGTTTACAATCATTATTTACTTTGTTGAGATCAATCATTTTAAGAAGTCATTTAATATGCTCATCATATTTAAGAAGTCATTTAATATGCTCATCATTTTTTAGTAGTT
This sequence comes from Pinus albicaulis, assembly GCA_034641835.2. Lineage (NCBI taxonomy): Eukaryota > Viridiplantae > Streptophyta > Pinopsida > Pinales > Pinaceae > Pinus > Pinus albicaulis. The sequence goes on along the minus strand of CM076572.1, from coordinate 1,422,408,131 downwards.
TTATTGTGGGAAAACTATGTGGGTTAATATGTAATATGAATGAGGGAAAATAAATGAAGTGTGAAGTGTGAAATTCCCCCCTCCCCAATTGATGGTTTTTGGCAATTTTTTAATGAGAAAGGGAACAGTGAAATAGTGGAATATTTTCCAAATATCATCATTTTAGCATCTAAAAAGAATTTCAAGATTAAAGGTTAGAAAACATCATACCTTACTTACCTACAGAAGTGGATGAATCATGCATGTTCAGCTGCTACAATTCTGATCTGAAGCTTCTTCTGCAAGTTGTGGATGAAAGATGGATCTGTATTGTCGTATCTGCTGCTGGATAGTCTGATGAATCTGATGAGTCTGATGAATATGGCTGAAAATCTATAAGGCTTGGAAGGTACATACAAAATATATAAGTTACATTTTCCTCCCCCCCAGCCTTATTTATTGACTTGTCCTCAAGTCATGAAAAACTGAAAAACAATGAAAGGAAATATGCTTCATCTGCTACAAAATATCAGTCTTCAAGTCTTCAATGTTCAATGGCACAAATCTTACTATGTGATTAAATGTGCTAGTGTCGAACATAGAAAGAAGTTGTTGACTTAGTGGCCATTAATGAATGCCACTAGCCAACACGAGAGCTCCCACCATTGATTCCAATGGGAGTCAAGATGCTTAACACATCTTTGTAGGTACAAATAAGTTTGTTGTGGTCGAGTCACCTACAAGATCCAATGAACAAGGGATATTAATGTACTCCCATTTTTCATTGGCAAGAGTACTTTCCATTAAGGCATGCAAGCCTCTAGGTGTTTTTAGAAATATAATTAGACTCTAGGACTTTGACTCAATGATATACATAGAAGCAGTGTTTTATTGGTGGAAATGAAAGGGAAAGGAAATGACAAGGAAAATTAGAATGACAATAAGCTTGTAAGTGAGATTCTTGGTTTTATTTTGTGAGTTATGAATGGATGAAAGGAAATGCATGGTGAATGATCAAGAACTCTTGCTGTGAAAAATGGACATGGAAATGGTATGCTTTATGGATTGACAATTGGTGGAATTCAAAATCTTTTGCAAAAAGGGAGGTGCAATGTAGTGGTTGTGGATATGGATTTGTCTTTAGAATTTTTCATGAATTTAGTCGTTTGAAGACCAATTGTCGTCACAATGTAATGTTCTTAATGATCACTTGATTATCCTGTAACCTGTAAAAAAAAAACTTGGTAGAAAGAAACATAAGTGTTTTCAAGAAGGAATGCGCATTTCCTTCATGATTCTTACGCAAAAAATTTCATACCAAATAAAACAAATTAAGGACAATCAAAGTGTTGAAATTAACTCAATCATGATATTAATATCAATCCATTCTTAAAAATAACCATGAAAAGTAATACTCCCTGTTTGTGTCAGCTAACTCATGAAATGTTCTCGGCAAAAAGATTGGCATTATAAAGATCTGTTGTGTTCTGCATATTAGTATGCCACATAAAAGCATTCAACAGAGAGATGTTATGAGTTTAATGCCAACTTGAAGCTATCAAAACAAGATAATCATCATCTAAAGAATCCTCCAAATGTTTGATAAATCAATCCTCGAAATTTGTTTCCAAGTGTTCCATTATTTATTTTCAAACCTGCGTGAATTTTGTGAAAAGTGTGTTTGTTTGTTTTTTTTTTTTAATTTGCCCTTATACCAACTGTTGCAGTTTCATCCAATTCCATTATTCTCTCAATATGCATATCACCAAAGTTTTTTTAGGCCAATGTCCTTCACATGCCAATATTCACCCTTTAAATCCTTCAAAACAACACACAACAATTTTTTTTATTTACTTTTTTATTTTTTTTTAAACATGATAACATAACAAAAGAAAAAAAAAATTTAAAAAAAATTACAACTATATTAATATAATTATAACAACATATTAATATATTAATATAATTAATATATTAATATATTAATACAATCATAACATATATTAATACAATCATAACATATATTAATACAAAACATTAACTAAATATATAAATCAAAACAAATCAATCATTAAAAATTATAACTAAAAATATACAAAAACAAATCAAAACAAGTCAAACATTAACTAAAAATATCAAAATAATAATAAATACAATATATAACAATAAATACAAAACAAATTAAAACTAAAAATGGAAAAGAAACCGTAAATACAATTAACAAAAGAATAAAAATAAAAATGTACAACTATATTAATATAATTATAACAACATATTAATATATTAATATAATCAATATATTAATATATTAATACAATCATAACATATATTAATACAAATCAAATATTAACTATAAAAAGAAATTATAACAAATACAAATCAAAACAAATCAAACATTAACTATAATTATCATTGAAAATATACAAATATACATTAAAACAAATCAAACATTAAAAATATACAAATATAAATCAAAACAAATCTAAAAATATACAAATACAATTCAAAAAAAATGTTCACTTTGTTGTTTTGCATAGAGGATGATATTAAGGAGTTATGGGTTCCTTGCCCAAGCATTTGCTTCAGAATTGATAAGGAACTGGTATGCGTAATTTCAGGTGGAGGCGTTCAACAGTTTTATAAGCATCACCTCAATGAAAATGTCCGTCCCAATGCCAGGCCTCTTGGACGAGCAAGAGCCACCTCACTTGCTCTAGGGACGGTGCGCACTACAGATGGCTCAGCCATCTCACTACCCGGCACAGCCGAAAATTCGGATTCCTCGTTTCTCAATGCTCCCTCCCGCGTTTTAAAGTCCACGGCATTGAGAGCAGCTGCTCGGCTTTTAATTAAAATCTGGCCTGGCCCCAGCTTTGGCACAGGACTTCCCCGAACTACAACATGTCTACGGATCCATATGCGTTGTAGAACCATGTCTTCTGGAGTGCACTCATTTCTTCCTTCGATCTGCAACACTGAGCTTTTGTTTTCTGTGCTAGTACGGTGGTTGAATTTTTTTATTTTTTTTGGTTATTATATTTGTTTTTTATTTTTATTTTTTTAATTTGTTTTAATTTGTTTTATTATGTTCAATTGTTATTATGTTGGATTGTCATGTTTTTTTATTTTTATTTTAATTGTTTTGTTGTTTTATTATTTTTATTTCTTTTAAATCTAAAAAAAAAATAAAATAAAATGGAATTAAACCTATCTAAAAATTGTTGTGTTTTTTTTTTTTTTTTTTTTTAATCTAAAAATAAAGAAAATAAAATGGAATTCTATCTAAAAATGGTTAATTTTCAAAACAATTTTTTTAAATAATAATATATATAAATGATACATATATTATTATTATTTTGTGAGAATATTTTTTTTTTTTTTTAGTATTTTTTTAAAAATTAAAATTAAAAGAAAACTAAATTTTATTTAAATTTTTTTAAGATGATATTTCTCTTATTCACAAAATTCTTTATTGTAATATCGCAAGTTAATTTTCCAGCAAGAGTTTTTTTTTTTATTTGAATAAATCGATAGATTTTCTGATCTTCCTGATCGCTCGAAGCGCAGGAAGAGAGCATACTAATATTCTTGATTTATTTTTATTTATGCAGGTTAGCATGGATGGATAAAACACAATTAAGATCTACGATCAAACTTTGCATTGTCTATACTCTTTCTGCAATGTCACGGGGGCGTTTAGACTCTCGGAAGACAAAGCTTTCCGATAATCAGGCTCCTGGCTCACCCGTGATACAGAAACAAGACATAGAAATGCGAATTTATTCATTTATTCATGATGATATAAAAGAAAATTCTAACGAGAATGACTTCTAACAACTTCTAATGACTTCTAATGACTTCGAATGAGATCTCATTTTTATTTTTATTTTTAATCTATTCTACATTAACTTGAAAGATGTTTTATTTTCTAAGTAAAAGCATGCTTCCAGTGAAGCCATCTACGGATTAAAAGTTCGAACATCCTCACATCAAGATTTAAAAATTTTACATTATATTTTACAAGTATGTGAGTAACCTGTCTTAGAGTTGGCTCAAGGTTATTGTCCTTGCACTCCAAGAAGTACCTGTTCGACATTGTCAAAGCCCTCATCCGTAGATGGATTAGTGAGAAATGGGGGGTTTAAAATAAAAAATGAATTTAAATTAACTATGTGCGAAAATAAAAATGCTCCAAACTTTGAACTCCTTTATGAACCTGCTGTCACCAAGTTCCAGAAATTAGTCCATAAAAACAAATGCATAAAATAAATACTAAATCTTTCTGGTTGCACTTCCTCGTCAACGGCGCCAAAATGTTTGGTTCCAATTGATGATGTCAATTAGAGTTTAATTTAATGTCAACCCGGGAAGGTAAACTTAGAAGTGCTTATCTAAAATATATAGATCTAGAAAGATTCCTAATTTGTCCAAGATCTTAAAGTCCCCTTACAAGAACATATTCATTAATATCTCTTTCAATAACTAATCAAACCTAGATCTAACAATTGTTTGAGATCTATAGTTCTCTTACAAGAACATATTCTACAAGATCTCTTCCAACATTAGAACATCTAATAAGAACTTAAAAGCTGAAATGAAATAAACCTAGATCTAATAATTGTATGAGGTCTTACAATTCTCTTACAAGAACACTTTCAAATAAGACTCTTCCAATATTAGAACATTTAACAAAGCTTAAAAACTGAAATGAAACAAACCTAAATCTAATAATTGTATGAGATATTATGGTTCTCTTACAAAAACACTTTCAAATAAGATCCTTCCAATATTAGAACATTTAACAAAAACTTGAAAGCTAAAATGAAACAAAAACATAAATTAAATTATACCTAAAGTAAGCAAATAAGCATGCAAGTGAGGCCATGGGGGCCCTCCATAACTCCACAAGCACACCACTTTAATGGAGACTCAGATGTAGAGGCAAAATTGAAGTATGAATCCTTTATTTGAAAATCTCCATTACAAACCAACTCTAAGCTTCTAAGATTACATACTCCAAAATTCTAAGATTACAAAACTTCAAGATTACAATATTACAAAAACTTCAACATTACAAATGGAGGAGATTGTACTCCTATTTATACAATGGGATGAATAACAAACTCATAATGATCATCCACTAATCTCTCTTTTAGTTCCATACATCTCTCAACCATCTAGACACATAACCCCTTTTGTCCTTGATCTTCTCCATGAGATCATAATCTTCTCCATGAGGTTTATCTTCTCAAATTCGAATTTGATCCTTCAAGGCCACATAAAGGTGTCTTGGAAGCTTCCTTGGTACCTACACATGTCACAAAAACAACCCACTTTCCATATATAATGTAAAATATATTATTTTCTAATATTTAATCAAGAATTTCTCTTAAAAATGCTTTAAAATAAATAATATTTGGAAAATATAAATGAGACCCATTAATGGTGAATAATAGGGAAAATGAAGTGACATGGTGGTGAATAATGGGTGATAAAATGGAAGCATAGGTGAAAAATGTATGGTAATGAGTGACATTTTGAAACGCAAACAGTTATCCCAGAAATGTTAGGGAGGCAGTAGATTAAGAGGATGGAAAACTCTGAAAGGAGGCCATAGTTGATGAAATGGCATCCTTGCATAAAAATGAGGCATGTGATCTAGTGGTGTTGCCAGCTAGAAGGAAGCCCATCGGGAGAAAATAGGTGTTTAAGAAGAAGATGAATGTAGAATGCAAGGTGGAGAAATACAAAGCTCGGTTGGTAGCAAAAGGTTATTCCTAGGTCCCGAGAATTTATTTTGCGATATTTTTTCTCCTGTTGCTAAAGTTACTTCTATTAGATTACTTTTATCTCTTGCTGCTGCATTTGATTTTGAGGTAGAACAGATGGATGTGAAGACGAAATTTCTTCATAGGGATCTGGAAGAGGAGATCTACATGAAACAACCTGGAGGCTTTATGGTGAAGGGGAAGAAAGAACTAGTACGCAGGTTAAAGAAGTCTTTGTATGGGTTAAAACAGTCACCAAGGATGTGGTATCATAAATTTGATACCTACATACGGGAACTTGGCTTCACCAGAAGCAAGGAGGATTACTATGTTTATTTTAAATTAATTGGTGATCGTGTTATTTATTTGGTCTTGTATATGGATGATATGTTGTTGATTGGAAATGACAAAGAAATTATCTAAGATTTGAAGACCCAACTGTTCTCCAAATTCGACATGAAGGATATTGGTGCTGCAAACTATATTTTGGGCATGGAAATTAAGAGAGATCGGGCAAAGAGGAAGCTTTGGTTAAACCAGAGGAAGTATGTCGAGACTATATTGCAGAGGTTCGATATGCAGAATAGTAATCCAGTGAATATTCCGATTCCTATAGGTACAAATTTGTTTGTTTAACAGTGTCCCAAGTTACAAGAAGAAGAGGAGGATATGTCCCGTGTTCCATATGCAAGTGCAGTGGGTAGCCTGATGTATGTAATGGTCTGTACTAGACCAGACATTGCACATGCAGTGGGAGTATTGAGCAGGTTTATTTCTAACCCATGGAAGGAGCATTGGACAGTAGTGAAGCGGGTTTTCAGATATTTACGTAGCACTAGTGATTATGGCTTGTGCCACCAGGGAAGACTAGGATTGGGAAGAGTGTTGGACATTTGTGGTTTTTTTGATGCAGACTGGGATGGAGATCTGGACCAAAGAAGATCTAAAAGTGGGTATGTGTTTAGCCTATTTGGAGGTGCAGTCATTTGGATGAGTAAAAGACAGTTTGTAGTGGCTCTTTCAACTACAGAGGCTGAATACATAGCATCCATGCATGCAAGCAAGGAAGCAGTTTGGTTGCAGAGATTGTGTTCAAGTATGGGGTTGGTGCAGCAAGCTATAATGATAGATTGTGATAGCCAAAGTGAAATTTTCTTGGCTAAGAACCCTTCTTATCATTCAAAGGCAAAGCACATTGATGTTCAATATCACTTTGTGAGAGATATGGTTGAAGCTAAAAGGGTGTTGCTAGTAAAGGTGGACACTTTGAAGAATGTTGCAAATGCATTGACAAAGTCTGTGAGCACTCAGAAGTTCTCTTGGTGTAGAGAAACAATAGGTGTTGCAAAGCTGGGCTAATGACTCAGCTCTCCTGTTGTTATCACTATAAAAAAAAATTGAAACTTGGTCAGTTACACTTGTTCCTATGTCATAATGCTAAGATAGGGTTAGTGTCATTTTTATACTTTTTAAGGTCTAGATCATGAGTTAAAGATCTCATTCCATCACCAAACAATCTTCATCAACCTTGTTTCATTCTTCAAAGACCTTATGCCATGTTTTAAAACCCATCTTTAAAGTTTTTTTCGAAGATTTAATGAATAATCCACGAAACCACATTTTCGTAGTGCGCTCAGTGTAAAAAATTGATTTTATGCTACGAAAACGCTGGTGATTTTGTTGCACAAATAACAAAATTTTCAAATCATGCACTACAAAATCGGGGTTTCTCATTTTTGTGTTCGAGCTGTCACATCTGTCAAATATAGTTAAGTTTTTTCATCATTAGGTGTCATTTACGAGTTCTCATTCACACATGCAACCATTTATTATAATTATTAGGGGTCATCTGTCATCGATTAGGGGTCATATTGTCATTGGTACTTTCAAATTTGAAAACAGTTGGTTGTTTTCGACTTCACTTGTCTCATGCAAGACAAATAGTGCATGCATGCATGTTTATGTTTTGGAGAAGCAATTAGTGGTGAAGGATTAGAGGTCACTAAAACTATATTTCAAGTGAGGCAGAAATGAACTTATTTATCAAGCGAGGCTGCTCATTCAAAAAGTATTTTCAAAATTTTCTATCAAGTGAATTGGAAATTCGTTGCTGTGGAAGCATGGTTGTTATTCAAACGAGATTTCTGAAGATACAGGTTTCAAGAATAAAATGGATGAAGAAAGGAGTCATAGGTCTGGTCATTGCTTAAGGACTGAACCTGAAGGTGTTGAAGCCCTTGCAAAAGATAAGTCTGTCAAAGCAGCTTTTAAGAAAGTTGGTTGCTGGAGGTTTTGTGAAAAACTTCAAGGAGGGCACACCCAAGTCACCAAAGAATTTTCCACAAACTTCACAGGTTCAAACTCAAGAATTGGATTCCTACATTTACCAATTTCCCCTGAAGTGATATCATCAGTTACATAAATTCCGAGAGGAGAAGACAGGTGGTTTAAAAATTTCAAGTTTGACATGGTACCCTGCAAAATATTTCTAAAACCAGAGTTGTCAGAGGTTGACTTGAACAAGGTTGTGCCAAGAAACTATGTCAAAGATACATTTTCCAATTTTCTCTACAATATTCATAGGTACTTCACCTGCAAAGGAAAATACCACAAGGTGTATACCTATCACTTTAAACATTTTCTTCATTTCACAGAGATAGTATCTCTAGATTTACCTTTTTATATTTTCAAAAGTTTGGCTAAGATGTATGATAGGGTACAAATGAAAGTTGAGTCATGTGAAACCTCATTATTTCACCATGGCTTAGTTAAGTTAATAGCCTTACATGAGCTGCAGAAAACAAATAGATATTGGGTTGAATTCCTCTTTTTGAGTAGAGGAATTCAAGGAACAGGTGTTAGTCCTCAAGCTAAAGAGAAAACTCCATCAAATATTACTGCTCCTATAGAAACAAAGTCAAGAAGATTTGTTAAGCTCAAGCCTCGAAAACAAGTTAACGAACCAATGATAGGAACAACATTGAAGATCCAATATACTCCTAAATCCACACAGAAGAAGAAAAGTCTGGTTAAGGAGACAATTATAGAGCAGTCAACAAACAAAACAGATCAAATGAGGTTGACTAGGAGTCAAAGGTTAAAGGAAAAAGGTAAGGTTGTAAGTACAGAGGGGTGAAAAGGTAATTTGAATGATACACTTCAAGCTATTGACATTGAAGAGTCTCCCTTATTGCAAGCACACTTCATCAAACTGGATACTGGTGGTAGCAAACCAAAGAAATTGAAGACATCGAAAAGGTTAGATTTTTAGGATGATGTGGCAGATTTTATCTTCAAACCCAGAAAATCCACAACTAGGCATTCCAAGAAGTTGAAGCAGTCAGACTTAGAGAAAGATCAAGCAAGAGGTGAAAGTGATAATGTTTTTGAAGAAACCACAAATATATCCTTTTCAATGTATGAAGAAGACAGAGACATGGTTTTCAATATTCAGAAGGAAAAGAGAAGCTATGAAGATGTCAAAGAAAAACTTAGATTGGAAAATAATGAGATTGATAAGTTGAAGAAAAAGGTGAGAGTGCATGCTGAAGAAAGGGAAAACTTTGAAAGGATGAAAGGACCATGGGAGTTGGAGAAAAATCCAAACCCTGAATTAATTGATAGTCAAGCCCAATTATTCATATGGACCCTACCTGCAATCAAAGAAGCAAAGTTCATTAGGATGGTCAATACCAAGCTAAGGGAAAACAATAGAAAGCTTAAGAGGAGAGTAGAAGACTTGGAAATACATCTAGCCCAATTTGAAGATCAACCACAGCTAAAATAAGTGCAAACAGCAAGTGTCATCCTTTAACAAATTTTTGAGGTTATATGAATATATCTCATTTTTGGAGATGTTTAAAGATGATGTTAGGGGTTATGAAGGTTGATATACACCTGAAAATATAGTATTAATGGGGTTCAAAACCAAATTTTTGGAAAGAAGCTGTGAAAAATGAAGACTCAGCAGTTTCGTAGCACGCTACAAAACTGCTGAAGGTGACACACAACAGTTTCATAGCGCTCTACGAAATTGTTGTAGAATGTATTTTGAAAGATTTATGAAAATTTTCAAAGGTGACAAGGGTTTTGTGTTGGGATTTGATGCTGGTGGGAGGTATATGGAGAATAAAAATGAAGATCCAGAGGGTTGGCACATATAAAATGAGGGTTTGAAGTATGATTTAAAAAGGAAAGGTCAGCGCTACAAAAACAACAGACTCAACAGTTTCGTAGCGCAGTGGTATTGATAGTTGTTACACCATTTTGAAAGTTGATATTTGTACAGTTGGAAGGTCGAATTCAAGTGAAATTCATAGCACATTTGCCACAGGTTTTGAGCACCAGTTCTTCTTCAGCAATTGATTCAAATGGACAAGAAAGAAGCATTCAGCTACTATACAGGAAACATGCTCCAATTTTGCAGGAATAGATAAGAAGTAGGTTGATGGGTCTTTTTGGGGTCCTGTGTTTTGATAGATTGGCTTACCAAAATACAAGGCAACATCAGAACCAATATTTAGAGTTACAGGATCTATTCATCCTATTCTCAGAGAGGGATCTCTCAAATTATTTGTTTGCAAGGGTATATCTTGTTTGCTTTTGAGTATTGGTTTTAGATTAGTTATTAAGTGCAAGTTGTTTTGTTTGCTTGTTTGGTTGAATTGGCACAGTAGAGCATGAAAGGTATAGGTAGTATAGATAGAAAGAAGAAGTGTAAAATTCATTGGGCAATGGAGTCAAGAAGAGGTTTATGACAAGCTTATCAATGGATATGGGATATCAAATGGAAAATCTAACTTGGCCATAGGATCCTTTAGTTTTTTTGAATGAGATGGACATCAATGATTTGAAAAGAGAAAATGAATTCTCAACAAATGGAACTTGAAAACATAACTTTAACAATAAAGAGGTATTTGATAGACAGGGCTAACCATGAATTCTACAAACCACACTTTAATCAAATGGTGATTTCAAGACAACTTTCAAAATGAAATCTAATATTCGGGAGCACATCCTATTTCCTCAAAGATTTTATTTCAAATGACTTAGAAAACATAAAAGATTCACTGATAATTGCAGTCATAGAAGAGGGAACACCTAACACATCTATGATCACAACTATAAAGACCTTTAAAATAGTTGTTCAAGCAGGGACAAAGGGTATGATCAAAATAGACCTCCTTGGCTAACTATAAACAATGGTACTTCAAAGGGAGACTTCAAAAATAGTTTTCAAGTGGCAGCAGACAAGTAGGGAAAACCATAAATCATTCTGAAACCAACTATTTGAACTATTAGAGAAATAAACAAGCATGAGGACTAAAGAGAAAGATTAAAGACTCTAAAATACCTCAGCATAAGAAAACATAAAACAATGAAGGATAAACAGGTCTAAGGTGCTTCCAGGAGTTATTTCTTAGCCTAAAATTTTCATCCTACTGTAGTAATAATTTATGAAACATAATGAAAATGGGAAAAATAGCAGATAGTTCAGAATACATCACCAATAGCCAAGCTCATGGATCCAATGATAGAGCCTTCTCAAGAACAAGCATGTCAAAACATAATCTAGCTTCCAAGACTTCAATTTCTTCTTCAATTTCAGACAGACTATGTATGATTTCAGAGAGTTTCAGTGTTACAACTAGTGACCAACCAACAACTTATCATCTTCTTCAGAAGTATTTATAGAAGAAATGAGGAGGTGGAAGAGTTTTAAGATTGAAGTGTAATTAATTCTACACTAAATGTAACTCCTAGCCTTGAAAACCATGCAAGGCATAAGGCAGGAAAGCATTGAATTACAACTCTGTTTCATTTACTCTGTTTATGCTTTTTTAGGCTTAATGGGTAAAAAGATTGACTTTGAGGCCTATTTATCCTTTACAATAACTTTACTGACAGTTTGAAATATATTACTTTGTTTTAAATAACTGTTCAGCTGTCTTTAGGAAAAATATCACTGACTAGGTAGTAAATATGCCTTCTTTTGATTTATTAAGGCTGCAGGTGGCACTTTGGTAGCTGAAGAGGATAATTGGCCTCTGATGTGGCAGTGGAGGCCTCCTTTACTGATATTTTTCCTTGTTTTTCCTTAAAACACCTTTAATCTGCTTTTGGTCTGTGTTTAGGCATGATTCGCCTTGATCTTCATCTTCAGGTCTTTATCCTTTAACACTTTCTTTATCTCTGTGGATTAGGCCTTTGATTCTTGAATTTATGCCTTAATCCCTTTAAAATCTTCTTTAAAATCTTTATTCTTCACTTTATGGTCTAATTTTCACCTTTGGCACTGATACTCTTTGTTTATTTGATTTTTTCTGTGTTTTTGTTGTTTTGCAGGCACGCTGAAGGTTTACACAAGTGGAGGTGTTCATTTTAATGAAGAACTCCTTGGATCCCTTCCTGTACCGGAGGTTAGGAATTGTCATTCCTGGCCTTCGTGTTATTTTTAAAACAGTGGGAAAAACCCATATAACTTGCACAAACAAACGAAAATTATAAAAAACTTGCGAAAAATAGGTTCAAAGATTGCTTTGGAGGTTTGGGGTGTGAGGAAGAATCGGAGCCGTCGGATTAGAATATCCAACGGTTGAGATTGCTTGGTTAAATGTTTTGGGAGAAAAGGTGAGGGGCAAATGAATGGGTTGCATTATAACATAAGTCGTCCGATCTTAACAATTAGCGGCCAAGATTAAGAGTGCAAATGACATTTGAGGAGGGTAGGTGGTATGGAGAAAAACCATTAATGGTTTTCATGTGGGCCCTGGGGGGCAGTGGTTTTTACAAAAAAAACGCATTTCCACACACCTTTTGACACTTGTCCCTCCCAAGACCGCCCATTTCGCGTTTTGTTCGGTGTTAACTCACGGGCACAAAAAAAATGCGAAACGCATCGTCTGCCGTCGGATCGGAGGTTCGATGGTGCGGATCACATGCAACGAGGAAAGTTGCGCAAGCAGGGGGTTCTAGTGGGACCTACATTAGTTTTGTCGCGTAGTGGGAAAGTTAAGTGGCAGGGCAAAAATTCAATTGAACAATTGGTTTTATCAGGTTAAATCCCGACCGTAAGATCATTTAAATGAACGGTTGGGATTTAAAGAAGGAGAGGAGAGTGTGGAAAGGAGGAAAGGGATGAGAGTTGGATAGATAAAGCCTGATGGCCGTTGATCTACAAAGATCAATGGTCCATATTCATTTAAACCTTTTTGTCAGGGAATGGAAAAATAGAAGGAACAATGGGTTTGGAAGAGGGTTTTAGGCCTTTAAGCGCCCGATTGTGGGGCTAAGGCCACATGAGGTGGTGGGTTAAAGGATAATAAGCCCTCAGGGGCTTAATGCCTTTGTAAATGCAAAAAGAGCACTTTTAAGGCCAAAAACAGGGTTTTTAAGGCAAAAATAAGGTTCTGATAGGTGAAATGAAGGAATTTAAAACCAAATATGGGGGGATAAAGGTTTTAAAGGGGGGTTTTGATGCTTTGAAGGTTAAATGAAGGTTAATGGAGGAATTTCATGGAGGAAACAAGGATGAAAATGGAATTTTTCTATGAGTGAAAGGAGGAATGAAAATGATGGAAAATGGGGTTTCATAAGCATTTTTCTCTTGGTGAACAGTAGGTTCTTTAGGATTAAAAGGGAAACAACAATGAAGATTATCTCAAAGGGTAAAAATCATCATAAAAAATTCCAAATATGATAAGTTTTCAAAATGAACTATCTCTTTGAAGGTTTGAAAAACAAAATTAGCCACCATTGGGTATAACAAAATTTATAGGTGGCTAATAGGTCTAACAACAACAAGATGAGCAATATCATGGTCGAAGTCTAGCTGTCAAGAATAGTTTTAAATGATTAGATAAGGTTGTTAAAGTTTGTTAAGATGTAATAAATAGTGTTTTAGTCCTAGTTGTATCTGGACTGTAAAAAAGACAGTTTACTATCAGTTTGTAAATGAAGTTTGTTTAGAAGTTGATAGGTGTAAAATTTGAATTTCTTCTCAAATGTTTAGAAGGAATCCAAGGATGTAATGACTACTCTATAAGAGGGAAGAAATCGAATTGTAGAGGGTTGGAAAATGTTATCATAACTGGCTACTTTTGTAAATACTTTGGAGGAACTGATATATACAGAAGCAGTTTAAATTTTCTAAAGCTAAGATTCTAAGTGTACTTCAGTGAGCTTTATCTTCTATTATGTGTTTTACTTCCATATTTTTTATGCTTATTACTCAGAATTCATGGGAACATTATCTGACTTCCTTTAAGTGTTAATTTATGGGGAATTGAGTTCTTAGGTCCTATTTGTGGATGGTTTTATTCAATGTTTAATGCTTATTACCCAAAATTCATGGTCATTCATGCTCTGACTTCCTTTAAGTGTTAAGCTTAGATAAATCTTTGTTAAATACTCTTCTTTCAATACCTTGATGTATCATGACTCAGAATTCATGCACACATGCTCTGATTTACTTTGAACCTAAAGTTATCAAGACTTTCCTGAATGTATCATCCTTTCATTGAAGTATATACAAGCCTCAGTTTTATAAGAAGAGCTACTTTGTTATCTTATCCCTATCACTGAATCCATAGCCCAATGGTGGCTTGTCTTTATCTTTCAACCTGAAAACATACAAAACCACAAACCATAGAGTTAGCCATCTAACTTTATACAAAATCATTAACCCTTGAGAGAGCCCTCTCAGGCTGAGGAGGCTAAGCCTCAACTAAAATATTGGTTTGAAAAAGTTACATTGAGGTAGTCTGATCAGGAGCCTATCAGGGTCCTATTTTGGTGATAACACCTGTGGCCCCCTGCGGAAATAAAACAAGAAGTGGGAGAATGTTGGGTTTGTGTTATATTATTTCCATGACTAATCATGTGCAGATGAATGGTTTGTGGGAGAATGTTGGATTTTTGGTCCTTATTTTCCGGTGGGCAGATCCACCCATGGTTTTGTGCATGGGTTTGCACATGGTTTTGGGGTATAATGGTTTTCGGCCCTTTGGTATTTTGTAGATCTGGTCAAGGGAACTATGGTTATGTTCTAATCCAGGGTTAATGGATTGGAGTTTATGTATGCTTCAGCATGTATATATATGTATTGTAACACTAAAAGGTTTATAATGAAAAATCAAGCTGGTCGTCCCGATTTGGGATCTAGGGGAAAATCTCTGTGTTTATATGTTTTATGTTTTATGCTCTCACTATTGTTTATTTTCTATTTTAAGATTCGTTAGTAGATAATTTTTGTACAGGGTTAAAACCTACACCACTTCCAATGCTATAAAAATAGGGTTCCATCTTGTAAAGGCATTAGAATTGTGACCTCCCGAAAAAGGATTGAAACCTTGAGCCTGAGAGGTAAAAGTTAAATATCCTAAGGAAGGGTTTGAATGAGTTATGTGCCCACTTCCAAAGGGGAACCCTTGAAATTAAGCTGACCCACTAGCCATAGAAGGAATGGGTATGGAGAGAGTAGAACCAACAGAAAATGAGAAAGAAGGAATTCCCCTAGTAGGAATTCCATATGAAAAGGGACCAGATTGAGAATCATGCGATTGGATGTTTCGAGAGCCAAACACAGCAGCACTAGAAGTGATCATAGATATAGAAATAGTGCCCTCTCCTTCAACTGAAAGAGGAGTCTGAACACTTGCAGTGTTCACAGCCGATTATGTGTTCCCAATCATGGCCATCGAAATAAAGGAATATGACGGATAAGGACTCTCTAGTTTCTGAGACTCGGGTCCAATGTACTGAATAATGTAAGGATAACTAGCAGGAAGAGGATATGGAAGAGACTTAGCAGGCTGAGGGACTTCCTCTATTTCTACTTCTTCTACCAAAAATAAAACTCTAAAGATGAGTGGAGCATTCCTCTCTATACTGACACCGACACCAGAATCACCCACAGAAACTTCAAGCCCTAATGGAGGATCTCTCTCTACTACGTTCAAAACCATCGGATGAAAATCACCCTCCAAATTACTCCTACGCCTTCTTGAAGAAGGCTCGGCACTCGTGGGAGACAACCCACCAAGCCTCCTTGATCGACAAGGCGATCAGTTAGCCACTTTAAGAGATTAAATCTAGACTCAAAAAATATATAAAGCTAACCAATCTAGGAGCAAATACCATGCTCTAAAAAGTTCCTACGATACAGCCAGGCAAGCAGCTCTAAAGTATTTCCCCTTCAGGTGATGAGAACCGGACACCAAAATACAAGATATCGAAATAATAGGACCTTCCCCAGGCCTTCTAGCGAAGGTAACAGAAACAATTATGCTGACCTTCTAACAACAACCTTTGTCGGTGGAAGTCCCCAAGCTTTGGAAGGGCACCCTCCAGAAGTACTGATGGAAGTGATGCAACGTATGTCTCAGGTACCATGGGTATTCCCCCCCATAGTCACCTATGTGGTCTCTAGGATAGGCAACTAAAGGCACCAATCCATATTGGCAGCTCGATGGAACAGTCTTAGATCAAGATTCAACAAATATGAGAGGGGGTATCTCTCTTCTCTGCCTGCACTATCACTTGCACTTGACTCTCTGGAGGAGATCTTTCCCAGTCCACTTAACGATGTTGGATTTCACTCATTAATAAACTTTCTATGTTTAAAAATTTGAGCATCCTTAGAGAGTTAACTCTCCACTCACCTAATCCAAGGCCCTACAACCTAGCTAGTTGGTGTATGATTATGACAATAATACAAAAACTTATAGTTTCTTTTAGTTAGATTGCTTATTTTAAGTTGGTTATTACTTAAGTCAAGGGAACATGGAAGTGAAACTGATGGTGTTTTATGACACAGAATAAATCAATGAAAGCCTATTTATATGCAAATGCAATGATTTCCTTTGGATGAAAAGTGATTTCTACTTGAGTTGTATGAAACTAATAAGCAAAAAAAATTGTTTTTTCTTTTCAGATACTCACACTTCACTCAATTCAGAAATTTACGAAAAAAGACTAAAATTCTCAAATGAACTTAATGCAAACTACCAATGATATGCAAATCCTAAGATCCTAATTCTAAAGAAGAAAAAAGAGCTCCTAGCAAGACAATGTTTCGATCACTTTTTCACAGAAAACAAGGCAAGTTCCAAACAGAACTCTTATGCATAAGAATGCCAAAAATTCACTTGATAAAAAAGAGTGAAAGAAAAAGAAGACTTTCTTTACAATCAAGCCAAGAACCAAAAACTAGGAATCAATAAAAAGGATTCAAAATATTTAATGAAACCGTAAAAAGAAACTGAAAGAAAAAGCTACAGAAAACACAAAATGTTTTGGGATTTTCACTTATAATGGAAGAAAAGAGATTTCAAGAAACAAACAAAAACTACCCAAGAACCAGAATCAAGCCAAATGAGTTTCAACAAAGGCTTCAAAAGTTCTCAAGCCAACTGTGCTACTCTCGTAGTAGGACTTAAATGAGAAAAAAAAACCAAGAAACTCAATTAATTGATTTGGCATAGCAACACAATATTGCAATGAACAACAACTCAAAAAAAACCCAAAAAAGATTCTTCAAGTTTCACAACAAAACAAGTTCAAGAAATCAAGAAAACCAAAATAAACCACGGAGGAAAAAACCATAAGTGAAGCAATGCATAGGGCCAAGAAGAGAAAAAAAATAGAGGCTCAGTGTTCCGATAGGTCAGAATAGCCAAGAACTTCAGGAAAAAATCTTGGTGCTTCAGCCCCAATTGCAAACACACAAAACAAGGCAATTCACCAAATGGTTAGGTTTTCACAAAATAAGAGAAAAATGGATATGAAATCACCATAAACACAGTCCAGAGACCTTAAAGATTCCAAAGGAATGGACCAACTCAGACAGACAAGACTCTAGAGGCTGAAAACCTAAATGTTCAAAATTTTCCATCCATACGCAGTTTTACAGTCTGCAACTAGCATGTATACGTGACTATAAAAAAGGAAAATCGCATATACGTGGTTCCCTTTGGAAAAAACATCAAGTATACGCGACTGTGAAGAGAAAAAACTGCATTTGAAAATAAAGATAAGGAAAAATAAAAATTCAAGCTTGATCAAGGGACCAGGTCTTCTATCTGACTGAAAAAAGACTTGCTAGACTGTAAAAAGTGATAAAACCTGTCAGAAACCTACAGGACAGATAAAACAACCCAAACGGGAAATCACATGAATGTGATCCCTAGTGGAGTCACCATTTCTGTTTCGAGAATTTCTACCCTAAAGGTATTGGGTTGATAACCTTCATAGATCAGGGGCAAATCATTACAAGAATGGCTCACTAAAGCAACATCTATGAAAATAACTAGAATCTGTAGGATGCAGAACTTACCCGATGTCCCTCAGTTGAATTCGATCCCGCGGGGTGCAAACCCCCTACAACACTTTTTGCTCTGAAATCTGTAAATCAGCAAAGAATGGACACAAAACCCTAGTTGTAAAACATATATATGTTCTAGATGTTAGTGAAAATCATGCATAACATCATAAAAACAATATTAAATGTTAAATTGATGATCATTACACATGTTATAAAATATTATTGACGCGTAAAAATCTGGAACAAGATGGCTTATTCTATTAGTAATGACATGTATAGTAGATAAACGTGAAGAGATCACCTAAAATATGCCACGGCCTTTGAGCTTACCGTCCTCTGGATCTGCCTAGCCCTAACGTCTGAATATTTCTTCCAAGATGAGTGCACAATGGATGTCACATAGGGTGGTGAGCATCTCAAGGAAACAAGGGCTTCCTGCAAATATCTGGGAATTACAAGAGGTATGGGAATATATTAGACTTGGATAGGGCTCCAGCAGCGTATAATATCTATATTTCTCTCTCTCCTCCTCCCTTAGGCCATTCCCTTGAGGGGATTTTATACTCCCTCAAATTAATTTTTACAGTTGGGAACAGTTAGGCCATGGGCTGAGGTGGTTAAGTTACTGGAAAAACTGTAAACCCCACCACTAAAATAGGGAAAATATATATATTTTTAATGATTATAATGGCATACATGGTTCTCTATGTATGGACTGGCGTATATACACAGAAAAGTCTGGGCAGAGTCACATATGGGATTTAAGATACTATTTTTTGAGAAATAAGTCCAAGTCTGAAGGAAAGGGTTTCCCAAGGCCAATGTATAAATAATCAAGTATAATTTGGTGATAAATGATTCTATAATAGTTCTTACTAAATTTTCCTGGGTGGAGAGCAATCTAGCTATCATAAAGCAACACTAATTTGTCTTCCTTGGATACCTTCTGCCGGCTATGTCGATCATGCCAAGATTTTTCTCTAACTTTCTGAACCTACTGGTGAAAATTAGCAATGAATCAATCCTCTTCCAAGGCAACCATCTGTGCCTAGAATTCCTCCACGATGTCAGGCTCTACCATGTTTGTAAAAGTGGCAATGTGTAGTCTTGGGAAAATATATTCCATGGGCATGATGGTCTCCTTTCCATAGACCATCGTGAAAGGAGTTTTTCCAGTCAATTTCTTCCAGGTGGTCTTATACGTCCAAAGCAATAAGGGGATGCACACGTCCCAATCACTTCGATCGGCATTACAGACCTTAGTTAGCCCATGTTCCAAAATTTTATTGAAGGCCTCTACTGCCCCATTAGCTTGTGGGTGATATGGGGTACTCTTCGCATGGTGGGTTTGAAATTCTTCAGTCAAAGCTTCAATAGTTTCATTAAAAAATTGTGTACCTCTATATGCTCAGAATATGCTCAAATATGAAGTGAATAGTGGTATCTATAGTAAAATCCTTCACAGCCTTTTCTTCCTCCCATCTGGTTATGTAATTAGTTACAGTAATGATGTAACATGCACCCATCTTCTTTCCTGTAGGATTGATGAGTCCTACAAAGTCTATGGCCCATTTGTCGAACGCCTATAAAGCCATCTTCGGTTGTAGGGGAATCTCATCTCTGCATAAAGGTTTCCCTGTACGTTGGCATGCGTCGCAGGCTCGACAATATGTGTGGGTGTCGCTTTGGAATGTGGACCACCACAACTCGGCCCTTAGTGTCTTATGCGTAGTTTCTTTTCCTGCATAGTGACTTCCTGCTACCCCTCCATGGGCTTCATCCAAGATAGATTGTCCCTCGTGTTCTAATACATGCCTCTACAATACCTCATATGCTCCCAACTTGTGTAATTGGTCAACAATTATCATGAAATCAGCTGCGCGAGCCACCAACTCCTTTTTCTGTTGCACTAAATAGTCTGTAGGTGCCATCCCCGTGGTCAAGAAATGAATAATGTCTGCAAAGTGCTCTTCAACCACCTAAAATATGTGCATCGGGTAACCCTTCTTGTAGATTATTTGGCTCTTCCCCACTCTCAATTAGAGACAAGTGATCAAGTCCGACATTTAGTTTCCTAGGCTTCACAATGATTTCTAAATCACACTCCTTGAATAGTAGTAACCATCTACAAATATTCCCCCCCAACATAGGCTTATTAACGAGGTATTTTAAATATCAATGATCAATGAACATCTTGAAGTGTCCACCCAATAGATAGTGTCTGTATTTCTATAGAGCATACACCATTGCTAATCCTTCTCGCTTAGTAGTATAATAGTTATGCTCTACACTAGAGAGTTTCCTGATAGTAAATGTGACCGGGTGATCAATGTCTCCTTCTCCTGGATGTACTAAGACAAATTCCAGGGCTATCCCTGATGTGTCCACATGTACATGAAAGACCTTCTCCCAATCTGGAAATATGAGGATATGCACAGTGACCATCTTCTCCTTCAGTAACTAAAAACTCTTCTAACACTGCTCATCCCAAAAAAATTATACATCCTTCTTTAGAATATTCTCCATTGGTGTTGTAATAAGGGTGTTTCATTGAATAAAATTCCTCTAGTAGCCAGTGTGCCCTTATATGGAGCGCAACTGTTTCTGAGTGGTGGGGACTGCTAAATTGATGATAATGACAATCTTGGCTGGGTCAACCATTAATCCCTAATGACATACAATGTGCCTCAACAAAGTCCCAAATGGTACGCAGACTATTCATTTCTTGATATTTAGCAAAATCTGGTGTCTCCTATAGGCATCCAACATCATGCACAGGTTCGACACGTGCTTCGTTACTAATCCAAAAAATGTCCAATCATCAAAATAGACCTCCAAAAACTTATGAATGAAATATTTGAATACTACTACGACTACGCGTGAGAAAATGGCAGGGGAATTCTTGAGTCCGAAGGGCATGATAATGTACTGAAAGGAGCCCCACAAAGTTGTGAAGGTTTTCTTGCTGCGATCTTCAGGTGCTATTCTGATCTGATGGTATCTTGAAAACCCATTAGTGAATAAGTATGCTTCCCAACCTCCCAAATTATCCAAAATTTCATTAGAGAAGCCATAGGGAAAGGATCATGTAAGCATGAATCAATCAACTTGCGTAGGTCTATGCAAATCCTTATATCTCTTTTGGTCTTCTTTTCCTGGACCACCATAGGGCTTACCCAATTTGACTGTTCTACTGGCTCAATGATACCTATGGGCACCATATAATATATTTCCTCCTTGAATTTATGTTTATATTTAGGGTTGAACAGATAGGGTCATTGTATGATAGGACATGCATCTGGCTTCAAGGTTATCCTTATAACACCCAT